>JAQQZR010000033.1:26255714-26273081 GCA_030068235.1 Notoglanidium macrostoma | reverse complement strand
GACTTTAAGATCTCCACAGATATTCCAGTTGTACAGTGTTGATAAGTCACTTACAGGAGCGAAAATGTTTGGATACAGATATAAGAAAAAATCATGACAATACTGAACATTTCTCTGAAGCAGGTTAATTTTAATGTGATATTCGTGATAAGCACCCAAAAATCTATAAGAAACACCCAACAGTGTTCAAGAAGCTAAAACTTTGTTGTGCAGTGTCACTGTTGTCTCTAATTTGTATTCGAGGCTAGTACAATAAACTTGTGTTGCTGATCTGCTAATAGCTAATATGAACCCTGGCATGTAACATGCAAATCACACAAGCAGTTTTCACACTGATAAGCGCTTTATTTAATTTGCATTTTACTAGAAGAAAATATAAATAGTATAAATACACTTAGCAAAGCTAATATGAACATGAGCCTGTCATGTAACATACTGTACATCTAGCAACATTGTTACACAAGTTCAGTTCAGTTTCCAACACTGATCTTAGACGTCAGTCTGTATAGTATGCTGAAAGGTTAAATTCCTTGAAAATTCCTCAAAACTAAGTGCACAGCCCTCTCGTCTTTTGCTGTTCCACTTCAGAAGACATTTGTACGAGGAACGCAGCACAGAATTTAAAAGAAAAGCTCAAGTTGGTCATTAAACAAACTGGCCTATCAGCTATTCTGTGAAACCGGCTTTAATCCGTAAATCCGTCAAATCATATTTTTAAATGAAATCCCTCATCAGAAGTGGATTAGCCATGGCACAGAGCTGATGTGTTAATGGCCTTGTCCATGGTTTAAAGATTAGCAAGAAAGTAGCAGTGAAACATGACATGAACACTGAAGACAGTAATTACACTGTGATAGAAAACCTAATAACCTCACAGAATGCTGAGCTTGTGTAGTGGAGTAAAGCTAAGTCCCAGTCCACAAGTATATTTTTTAAAATCATTGTTTTTACCCTGAATCCACTTCTCACACAGGCAAAAAAAAAGTTTGTCAGAAATATTTCATTCGACAAAATAAAGCAAAACAATTTGAAAATGCTTACATGATAATGTGCATACCAGGTCAGTGATAGCATGTCACCAACGTTTAAATCAAACAATGAATGGATTTAAATTAGTCCACTGGTTTGATGAACTGGCCTAGGTCGAGCCTCAAAATGCAACAAGGAAATAAAAAGGGGTGACAAGACCAAGATTGCATTTGCTTTGTAGTTTATCCTTACCTTTTTTATAAGTTGATCAGAAGTCAGTCAGGCCAAAATAATAAACAAAAGTCCTTTAACAATTCACCAAATAAACTAAATAACCGAACCCCCACCAAAAAAAAAATCAAATAAAATAGGGGAGAGTGGGGTAAGATAAGCCAATTTTTACTTATGTCGTCCTCAAGGTGAGACAGTGCAATGAAAACATGTGCCTTTATTTCAGGATCTCACCTATCAAATTAAATTATTAGAATATGTTCATGATAAAGCTGCCTGTAAAAAAAGACCTTTCAAAAAAGTATTCCTTTTGCTCAACTTGCATCAGGTCAGAGTTGATACTTGCCCCAGGTTGATCAAAGTCAGTGGGTATTTGGGGTAAACTGACCCTCTGAGTTTTTAAGTTTGAACATGAACAACCTGAGCATGACTGAATGTACAAACACTTATACAGTTTTGAACTTATGAGAACAAACCAGCAATTAGTTCCAAAGTGACTGAACAATCAAAACAGCTACTCAGTATTCCAGTCATCCAGGTTGCAGGTAAATATGAACTGTTGCGCCGTCCTTGCAGTTTCTTCAGCCTTTTGAATTTGATGTAGCTTCTTCAAAACATCACTCAGTGGGAAAGATGCTTTGTTCTGTTCCCTAAATGCAAAGGTGAGTTTCTCAATGCCAGATTTCCTCTGGATTCTTTTGAGAAATCTTGTTCTGACTTCATTGCCTTCATGGCTCTCAACCAAGCCAATGTAATTGGAGCTTCTGCATTTGGATACAAATTTTACTATGACAAAGTCACCAATTAACAGATCTGAGATGTCTGGTTCACTTCTCTCCTCATTAGAGCGCTCACACTCATCAATTGGGATGGGAACATTAATGTCCTCAGAGCTACTGATTGTCATCTTTGTTTGTTTCCTCTTCAGCTTTCCTTGTTTTTTGATGGTACTTTCCATTTTCCCGTTCTGTTTATTTTTCCTCTTTTCATGGTCCCTTTCAACTGCTTGCTTTTCAGGTGTATCTGTCAGGATTCTTGTCTTCACACACTTTCAGTTTGCTTGTGTACTGGGCTGCTGACTTTTGAGCAAGGGTAGAATTTCAATAGGAGACACATATCCAGCATGTTTGTGGTGTGCATCCGTTTTGCTTAATGAAGCTTATGCATGTGTAGGGCATGGTGAAAGCAGCTCAACAGGGATGGAAGTTGAAACCACAAGGTGGATCATCTGCAGCTGCAGACTACAACTCAGGGTTGGGTCTGTCTGACACCATGGATGGTCCAGAGAAAACATCCTTGTTGTAGGGGAATATCCCTGTAGACCTGAATCACTGCTGATTGGAAAGAGTATTTACACAACCAGGGATCTTGTATATGCTGTTTTATCTGGGTTGGACTTCATCCAACCATCCAGAGCTCTGTTGTAATAAGTCTTAAACGGATCATAAACATTCTTGCCCAGAGGCTGGAGGTGATCAGATGGGTGGAGTGGAATTGTGAGCCAGTCTCTTAATATGGTCTGCAAGCTCTTTCTTTATCACATCTTTGAAGTCCCTCTTTTCTTCTCCGGTTCGACTGTACCCTACTGCTTTTACTTCCTTTACCTCTTTCTTTTTATGTACCTGCGCAATGTTGACCTGTCAATATTTCTCTTTTGCCACTGATCTAATGGATTTTTCACCTTTGACATAAATAACTTCTCTTCTCCATGTCATCAAGAGGTGTTGAGCCCCAGTTGGTTTTCCTCTTGTAGGTTCTTGGCATACATAATTTCTACAATGAGCAACCAATGACTCAAGTCAAGTTACCAAACAGCCCTTGTTTCACTTTGCCCCATTGCCACCACTTTGGGGTAAAATAGTCTAGTTTAGCAATTCAGACGGTTCTCTCACCAGCATATGTATATATATACTATCAGTCAAAAGTTTGGACACACCTTCTAATTCAATGTTTTTTTATTTATTTGTAATACTTAAAAGGTACTTCATGTCTTAAAGTAATGATGGCCTGTTGTTTCTCTTTACTTAGTCGAGCGGTTGTTGACATAATATGGATTACTACAGTTGTTCAATAGGGCTGTTATAAAAACAATACTGTATTTTTATCATTTATCATTTACTAGTTACTGTATGTCTCAAATGCATTAAGAAGGCAAGAAATTCCATTAATAAGCTTTTAACAAGGCGTACCTGTTCACTGAAAAGCATTCCACTTTGTGTTGTGGTAGTGGCAGTTCACATTTGTTGGGCCACAGTGTTTTGCTGTAGGTGTACGGCACCAACTTTTGTAGTTCATCTGCTTGTTGTGACCCTTTAGGTTTGTGACTGTTGTGCTCCACTGTTGTGTTGGGTCAGCCGTGTTACTGTTTTCGCTGTAGTTAAATGCAGTAATTTTTGTGTTATGGTGCTTTGTTTCCCTCATGGTAGTAACTATTTTGTGCCAAAGCGGGAGTTGCACCCACTGGTTTGGCTTGTTTTGATCATGATCCGTGCTCATTGCCGTGGACCTTCTTACGACCTTTTGTGTCTTTGAGATCTTGTTTGTCACATTGGAAGGTTTTGTGTTATGGTGGTTTTGTCACAGTGTACTCCCTGTATTAAAATTAAATGTGATTCACTCAGGAAGTTTATATGTATGATTCACTGTTTTAAGGATGGGGTGTTACAGCCACATAGGTGTCCTGTGTTATCTTTGCACGTGCTTCCCTTTTTCTGTAGCTCCACCCAGCCTGTTCTACACCTGATTGCCAAATGTGGTGCCCCTGGCCAGGTTACTAAGCAGCAGTTAAAAACATCATGTTCTTGTTGTTCAGGTTTTATCCTGAGGATTTCTGGTTATGTTGCCTTTTAGGGTGGGATTTGGTTTTGTAGTGCTGTTGTTTTGTCTGGTGTTTTGCTGTCTTGATGCAGTGTTAATCAATCCCATGGATTTGGTTGTTTTATATGTGCTTTCTATGGTTGATTTGGGTCAGGGGTGGAATGTTGTTCGCCCCATAGGGATATCCATGGGTGCGACGTAAGAGGAAAAATAAGGTTGTTCTATGTGTGGATATGTACTACAGTATATACAGTATGTTTACCTGCTACTTGATTAGGAACACCTGTACCTTTGCACATTTATGCAATTACACGATCAGCAGCAGTGCCATACATAAAATCATGCAGATACAGGTCAAGAGCTTCAGTAAATGTTGCATATCTGCTATCAAATGGTTCGAGCTGACAGGAAGGCTACTCAAATAATTACTCTTTACAAACACAATGAGCAGAAAAGCATCTCAAAACTAACAACTTGCCAAACAGATGGACTACAAGAACAGAAAACTAGATTTCAAATGTTATTTATAAATGCGTAGTTCTAAATTGACTGGCTTATTATCTTTATATTAAAAAAACAAATGACTCTCTTTTCTATAGATCGATTTTCCTTTTAAGGCTACATACCATATAGAACCCCACAAGTGGATATTCCAGGTGGAAACTGTAGGAACGTCATCCTTAAACTTTGTAACTTTTCATAAAATTGAGACATGCTATTTATTACAGATTAGCAAGTATGAGACCATGTGACCATGAAAAATGTTTAATAATAGAAAGAAATGGTGTGTATTGGTAAACTAGAGCTCTCTAATTGACCCAATATCTCTAGACTAAGATGTAAAAAAGAAAACTACATCTCTCCTACTCAAAGAATTGAGAATCCAAGGCTCTCTAGAGCCAGTGGGGATTGTGAACTGTCTGCCAGCAGGATGTGTGGGTGATGAGGGTACTGCACATTCCCATCGTTAGGACACTCCATAAGCATACTCTAATTAAACAGTCCTCACTTCCCTGGGCTATGCTTAAACAAAGTGGCCTAAGAATAGTTTCTCTCCAGGCTGCCTTAGGAGACTTCATCTCTCATAAGAATCAAGGCATTGCTATTACTTTTTTTTTTCTTCTTGTGGATGTTGGCTGAAGGGCAGGTATGTCATTGTACTCACAAGTGAGTCTGGATGATCAATCGCGCATGACTGGACTCATCTTTAGAGTCATCACTCATAATTTTCATTACATCGTCTCGTTGGGCAAGTTAGTTTCATCTGATTACGTGATTAACATACAGATGTGCAAGAGGCAGCACTTTCTTTTAATACTACACCTCGTACAACTCTCTCTCTCTCTTGCTCTCTCTCGCTCTCTCTCTCTCTTTATTATACACAGTACTGTACAAAAGTCTTAGGCACAGCAAAGAAATGCTGTAAAGATGACTAAAAATAATGAAATGGAAAGAAAAAAATATTACAATGTGCAGCAAACAGTAATACTAAAGTCAATATTTGGTGTTGCAAATATTTATTTATTAATTAATTTATTTATTTCATAGTAGTTCCTGGTACAATTTTCACAATTTTATAAGGAAATGAGCTGGTTAGTTTTACTGAACATCTGCTACTGATCTCCTGGAGATCCACTTAAAGATCCACTATGTAGAATTCAGCCACCTGAATGCCCCTCTCTTACCCGTCCCTTACCAAGTGTGTATTAGAGCGTACGATGGCTAAAACGGTGGACAAAAAAAGAGCTCTCAAACTCAAGCAAGCAAACACCGATTCCTCTCCTTCTTTCTACCTTGTCGCCCTTTCTTCTTCTTTGTCATCCTTCCAGTACTTCCTTCCAGATTCACAGTGCCACTTGTGAAAATGTGAAATTCAGAAGGCGCTCTCATGAGGTTTGTCCATTCTGGGCTACTGTAACGGCGCAACATGGCAGGGCGAGGTGGACCCAAACCCTATGTAGATATAAAGAGCTCATTCTAAGCTTACAAAAACATAATGCTTTCTTATTTACAGGTCATTATACATTAATGAGGACATATTTATGAATACTATAATCCGTTTCTGCTAATAGATCCCCCTAAATCGTACATAGTGGACTTTTTCTATTTTTTCCGTTTTTTCATGCAAAACCCAGGAGCCTTCATTAGGTTGTTTTTTTTGTTTGTTTGTTTGTTTTTGTTTGTTTTTTGGTGGGGTTTTTTGGCCTGAAATGTGGTCTCTTAGTAAAGACAGCGACATGTTACATGCCATACAAAGATTTTTTCATATACAAATTATGCTTTTTTAAAAAGTAATATTTGGAAATCCAAAATGTTCTTGTACTGACTCAGTAATGCAAAATTCATAAAATAAATAGATAAATAAACACAGAATGTGCTGTTATAGAAAATCAATCAACTTTAGTGCGGTAATGGTAACTCTGCCAAGTCAGGCTGCGTCACACCCCCGCTGATTATTTTCCTATAGCTGCATGTCCTATAGTGTTTTCTTTTTTACATACCTGACATACGCAGTAACTGGCAGCAGACATGTGCTCTACACACGTCAGTCCTTTTCTTTCGTCACTTTATCCATAATTTACTGCAAGCATCAGCGGTAATGTTGTGTCAGTGATCATCTCTTTTACCCTTAATCCTACACCACAGCAGGGTTAATCTGAAGTGAAACATGTGGACGACTTCAAAAAGCTGCACGAGTAATCTACGCTGGGATCCAAAAGTCTACTACCAGGGAATACCTTCGTCTCGCCATTAATCATAAAGTAATGCTGTTGTTGACCCTCAGGTTTATCTCCTGTTTATCTTGTGTTCCTTAACTCCTGATCTATCTCTAACTCTGATCCTGACCATTCATTCTACTCAGTCATCAGTCTCTGTCTGTTTCCTCACATGGTTCTCTGTTCTTGAAAGTTTGGTAACTTTCCCTTTTACAGTCACCAAATTGCTTTGCAAAAGTATTTATCTAGTAAATATATACTTGATTACAGTATAGCATTGGGCAATTGAGGATCAAGATGAAAATTCTTTATTTCTCATGTACACAGTTGTACAAGTACAACATGTAACGAAATGTACCCTGATTCTGTCCATAGACCGTTAAGGTTTACTGTTAAATTAAATAAAGTAAAATTACCACATTTAATAACAGAAAAACTGCAGTTTAAATGGTATTTCAGCTGTACTTTCTCCATATTTACCTACTTATTACCTGTGGTAATGACCCAATAATATACTACATTTTAACATGTATTTTCTGGGTAAATAATCACAACCCTTCCTTGTACAGTCCCCTAATCGGTTAACGTTAGGGATAAGGTAATAGTGGAAACAGCTGAGTATTTCAGCTGTAGTTTCTCTGTATTTACCTTAGTAAATATGGTAAAACCTGACCCAATAGTATATTATAATTTACCATATATTTAACTAGAATAAAAACTTATATTTATTTATTAATTATTTAATAAATAATTAGGAGACTGTAAAAGAAAGGGTTACCAAAATTCTTCTCCACTACACCACTTTGGATCTCATTCTTTAGTCATTGATTATTTTGTATTTTAGTCTTTAACAGTCTAGTTTGAATCTTGACTCATTTTCTTTTTCCAAATTTTAGACCTTGTATTTATTTGTAATGCCTAAATAAAGCAGCTTTGCACATTTGAGTGGCAGTTGAAAATTCTGATCTTCATCAGTCCAGTGTTGTTGAGCCTGTGCCCAGATTTTTGTTTTTAGCTTACAGGAGTGGAACCCAACGAGGTCTTCTGCTGTTGTAGCCCATCCACTTCAAGGTTTCGCATCTTGTGTGTACTTATATGCTTTTCCCCTTCCCATGGTTTTAAATAGTATTGTAAAAATTGAACTCCTGTGAGTTCAAACCAGTCTGGTCATTCTCGTCTGGCCACGCCAATCAACAAGGCATTTCTACCCACAGAACTATCGCTCACTGGGTATTTTTTGTTTTTCACACCATTTTGTGTACACACTACAGACTGTTGTGTGTGAAAATCCCGGCAGCTCACCGACTTCAGAAATACTCAAACCAAGTTACTGAGATCATATTTCATTCCAGATTCTCATGTTTGATGTGAAAATTAACGGAAGCTCCTCGGCTCTGCATGATTTTATACATTGTTCTGCACTTGATTAAGAAAGTTCTAGCAAAATGATGTCCGCATGTCATCCTTTGTACATCATTAAACCAATGTTTAATGGTGATATTGTGTAGGGTCTATTAAATGGTACAAATGTCCTTTCTAGTGTCCTCAGAATGTTCTAAGAACAACTTCCTGCTATCACAGACCAACTAGGACCAAATGTGTATATTGTTGAACATCCAACATACCTAGGACCTGTTATTAGAGCATGTTTAATGTTATCCAGCATCAAAATCAGATATTTGATAGTGTTACGAGGGCCTCCCTAGTTAGTTTATGTTGTTACATGAACCACAACAAACCTTTTGCGTATAATAAGAGAAAAAAAGAGGAAAAATTCCCCACTCATGGAGCACTAAGACAGGATGTTAATATGCTGCACTATATAACAGTAAAGCATTTCAACACCTTCCACCCCCAAGCATTTATAAAAGTCGCAGCCTCATTTCTTGCTAGAATTTTATTAGCCTTTAAAACCCTGGTCTCTTACAACATATTACAGAAAGTCTTAAAACCACAGCTATAATTCCCAACTCTGATGGCTTTCATTCATTCACTGAGAGAAAAAGTGAAGTCTTCATCTCGGTAAATGTTGAACTAGCCATGACCTGACACGGAAGATTTGAACTTGAAGAAGTTGTCATTGTGGACTGGTTCAAGGCTATTTTATAGAGTGTGATTGCTGCCTAAAGCTCGGCAGAAGGCTGCATATGAAAGAAAAAAGGCATTTGCAGTATGAATGTGGACAGACAAGCAGAAAAGCTGTCATAGATTTGCCTTTCAAAGTTTCTTGTGCACTACAGTGCTGACAGTGATGTACGTCTGGCATCAACAGGAGAATGTTCAAAGGCACATTTGACAAAATTGGCCTAAATTTTCTCATGAGAGAACAAGACACTCCAGCCTTTAAGGATGAAGGCTGAATTGGCACTGAAACCACATAATGGTCCAATTTTAAATGAGGAGAACTCGCCTGAGAGAACACTAGCTCAATAATAAAAAAAAAAGTGCATGAGAAAATTGTGAGTGTTTACGCTTTCAAGATGTACTGCAAGTGCTGAGCTCTTACCATTCTTTTGTTATGTTGAGTTCTGATGCACTTAACATGCCGTGTACCTGCAGAGGACATACCTGGAAGCACTCGAGTGTGTACTGGAGGAAAGCTCGGAGCATCATCTCTCCTGCTGACTTGGATTTTCATGAAAAATTTGAAATTCAGGGACATTATATAAAGCTGTATTATTCCACAATGACGGTGGATTATTGAGGTGTTGATCAATTTTCTTTAACAGCCACTCTGATAATACTGCAGCTGCAAATCACAAGCATATTCTAATACATTATCGTTTCTATGGTAACAAATCACACAGGGACTTGTATGGAAAATGTGTCGAATAAACTGATAAAAAGTACATGTATTCATTGACAGGCTGATGTATTCCGTAAGGATACATTTATTTAACATGTATGCGAGGAGTCTCCAGTGTCAGCGCTTGGAAACAGTCAGAGGCAAAGTTGTAACTTAAGCACATTTCCTGGCGTTCTTTTTTTTTTTTTTTTTTTTGGTAATTTTCCTCTACTAAAGAGCGGAAAGAAAATAAAAGCTGGTGAGGAAATGACTGTTTAGAGCTATAAACAGATCAAAAGTGTGTGTTGTTCTAATAGTTAGTGTTGTCATATAACTGCGGTATAAGAGCAAGAAAATACCCTGGGACACAATGTTATTGGAAAATAATTAACTTCACGGTGGTGACATTAACTCTGTTTTCCATTGGGCCACATGATTCCACATGGTCAATGATTATTTTTCCATAACAGCAGGACACAGAGTGTTTTATTCTGAGTATTACAACAAAACAAACGGAACATTCTGATATTAGCATATTTCACACTCACAAATGTGAGTTGACCTCAGACATAATTTAAGGAATTGTGATGTCATTTTGACATGCTGTCCAAAGATATCTCTGGGCCTGTCCATATCACAGAAACGTACTTGTCCATATAACACTAGCTAATGAGAATTCAGCAGCATCATCATATCTTGTAAATATAGAACTTTTCAAGGTGTAGGCAGTGGTGGATGGTTTACCTGTTGGCTATAAGGGTTTACATACTGAGTTGAGTTACATAAACATGGTGAGGATTCAATGCAGAAATTGTGCATATTAGTATGCAGGCCTCTACTCTATACATGCACTCAATATGGCCGAAAAGTATGTGAAAAGCACCTTACCATTACACACATGTGGTTCTTCCACAAACTGCTGCTACAAAGTTAAAAGAATTCAGTTTTATAGAATGTCTGTGTATGCCGTAGCATTACAGGCCCAAACCAGTCCCAGCATGACAGGGTCTCTGTGCACAAAGCTCCATGAAGACATGGTTTGCCGAGGTTGGAGTGGAAGAACTCGAGTGTCCTGCACAGAGCCCTGACCTCAACCCCACTGAACACCTTTGGGATGAACTGGAGCACCGACTGCACCCCAGACCCCCTCAGTTCCCGACCTCACTAATGCTCATGTGGCTGAATGAACACAAATTCCCACAACCAAACTCTAGTGGAAAGCCTTCTCAGAAATGTGGAGGTTGGTATAACAGCACAGGGGGCTAAAATTGGAAAGAGATGTTCAACATGTACATATGAGCATAATGATCAGGTATCCACATACATAATAGTGTTACAACAGACTTATTCAGATAGTTATGCAAGAGCTGCATGGATGTGGTGGAGTTTAGCAAAAACAAAGGTGTCTGACCTTATCAGTTTCAACCAGAACTTTGACAGTTTGGTGTAACCACAATAAAGTATGACATGCTGAAATATATGTTTTGGGATATAAACTTTCTAAACTGTCTTTTTGGACTGCAAGAGGAATACAAGGCATGCACAGAAAGGCCCCTAGTTGACCCAGGGCTTGAACTCAAACCAAATTTCATTAATACCATGATATTGATAGCTACAAAGATAGTTTGGTGTGTGTTATGCATAACATTTTTGCAAAACAGCTATACAAATGAACTTTAATTGTCCTGCAATTACAGTACTTGACTGCCTCTCATTTAAAACATGGGAGCCTGGCAACTCTTCTAACAGGCAAAGACTGGTGGTTTGTTGAGGCTGCAAAAAAGTACTTAAAAAATGATAACAATAAACACAAAGAACAATTTTTTTGGTTGACCTGCCAGTGATTACATCAGTTTGTCTAGCATCCAGTGATGCAAAAGGAGTTCTGTGAAAGGGGGGGAATGACAACAGGACAAGAGCAAGCTGGTTTACTTTTTAAGGATTCTGATAGCTTCCTAGAAACAGAATCTTTAAGGGTACACAGAAGGACAAACAAAGCCTTATTATTATTATTATTATTATTATTATTATTATTATTAATTCAACTCAATTTTATTTAAAAACAGACCTTGTCACAAAGCAGCTGCACAGAAGTATATAGATTCTGAATCTAAACTTATGACTCTATAAACATATTATATTGATATATATATTGAATATTAAGTGTGATTTTGTGTAATTAAGTGTTTTAAGTGTAAAGTGTAGAAGTGTCGTTAAGTGTAATAATATTGATTATTATCATCTATTATTATCATTAGTGAGTTATTTATTTCTTTATTTTCCAAGAGTTGTATAAGCTACATTAACAGCATGATATTTCATTAAATCATTAAATTGAAGACACTTTTATTTATAGTGGCACAATATACAGAGACACAACCTCACCTATAATGTACGTAGTACTGGATATTTATATTTTATGATTTGTCCTGATTAGTTATGATCTATTGGCCCTGAATGCTCTGTAAACAACAATACACTGAGGGCATTAGTATTCATTCAGACGGTGTGGCGCATCCCAAATGCTTTGTGCATTCCACACCTCGCTCCGCATCATGAGCTTTCATTACAGCCCGGCCACTACATCCACAATGACACTTACGACAGCACCTGCTCGGTGATCTTGGCCCGTTTCCTTGACAACCATGAATTTTATGCCACTAGCACTTGGATAGAGGAGTTAGACTTATCTACGAGGGTAATTGATGCCAGGAAGTCAATCAACCCCTTTCACACCCTTCCAACTGATGACTTTTGTCGGTCAGGCATGAAAAAGCTTTTTCTCCCTCCTGGGAGATAACTTGCTCCTTAAAAGACCAAATTCTGTGGCCTGTGCGACTTGAGAAACGGGCCATTCCGTTCAACCTCATCACATTTGTACCCAAGAAGGGTTGACTGAGTTTCAGGCAATGACGCTAGTGCAGGGAGAGGAAAGCAATCTGGATCCCAATGTAGTGTGTCCCTGGGCTTTTGCTGTAAACAGGGTCTCATAAAAAAAAAAAAAAAAAAAGTTTGGTTGCCAGTAAAACCTTGTGACAGATCAAGGCTGAAAGCCTTGACATGAATGGAACAACAAATTGGGACAAAGTCGCCTTGTGTTAGTGGGCTACAGACATTTTGTTACGGATCTGGAAGGGGGTAGAGGGGAAGCCATGCCAATCGCTGGTATTTAAAAAGGTGGCATGGAGAGAAGAGTTGTTGCTGTTGCTGATGTGTCTCGGCATGGACAGATTTGGCAGCATTTCTTATGTTCTGTTCACGAAATTCAATGGATTTCCCATCAATTTATATTTCATAGCAATGCGTTTTTAACTACACAATATATTCTGCCTATATTATGTAAGGAATAAAACCAGATGAGGCTTGATGTAATATAAACTTAGTCAACAATGTATTGTTGTGATGGGGTGGAGTTACAGTTACCTAGAACAGCGTGCACCAAAGTGTTTCATTCCCTTATTTTTAATGACCCACCATACTTTTCATCCATTTATAGTTACAGTACCATTCAAAAGTTTGGACACACCTTTTAGTTCAATATTTTTTTTCTTTATTTTTATTACTTAAAAGACACTTTATGTCTTAAAGTAATGATGAACTGTTGTTTCTCTTTACTTAGTTGAAGGGTTCTTGACCTAATCTGGATTACTATAGTTGTGGAATAGAGCCATTTACTGTACACCAACACTACATCAACACAACTGATGATGTCAAACGCATTAAAAAGGCAAGAAATTCCACTAATTTACATCATTTAGCAGACACCCTTATCCAGAGCGACTTACATTGACATTTATACAATTGAGTAGTGGAGGGTTAGGGGCCTTGCTCAAGAGCCCAGCAGAGATAGCTTGGCAGTGCTGGGATTTGAACTCACAACCCTCTGATCACTAGTCCATCAAGCTGGGTAAGATAATGCCATTAGTGTGCAAAGCGTCATCAAGGTTAAACATTTTTAACCACATAATTCCATATATGTTCCACATGTGTTATTTCATAGTTTTGTTGTCTTCGGTATCGTTCTACAATGTAGAAAATAGTCAAGATAAAGAAAAACCTATTTCTGACTAGGTGTGTCCAAACTTTTGAGTGGTACTGTATATTTCGTAGAACATTCACAAAAACAAGTTATTTCTTGTTACCACTTACAACTCATAGTATGCAGGGACTACGCAAATGTAAAATGAGTAGTCCTTCATTAACACTTATCTTATTCCTATTAATTACCCAGAACTGTTAGTTAGCTCTCAGTATGTATGTTCGCAGGAGTTCACTTTTAACTATGTATTGATCACTAAGCCTTATATTTCTCTTGCAGAACTACTAGATAACTATAGCTCTTTTCCTACTGCTTAATTAAAAAAAAAATAAGAATTTGTAATGAATTACAATAAGTAGTACTGTTCCACATCACTGTCAATTACAGAAGGATGAGATCGTAACCCTTCGGTCATTGTAATGTGTTTCACTTTACAGCGTAGTTATTAAAAACGAGTCATAGTTAGCTAGTAGTTCTGTAGGAGAAATGTACGACAGTAATTAATACATTAAGACTGCATACTGACTTACTGAGTAATTAATTAATAGTTCTTAGTAGTAGTAATAAGTAGTAATGAAGAAGTACTCATTTGTTTCTGCTTCGTTCCTGCATATTTACCTGTGAGTTGTTCGATAGTATTGCAAAGTGTTACCCATAAATTGTACATCTCCTTACAGAAAAATTCAACTTATCAACTCATTTCTTTTAATCCATTTATAAGGAACATCTGGATAACATATTAAAACAGTGCAAATATACCAATCATTTCAATCAATCAAAATGCCTAGCTGAATCTGTCCCTTCAAAGCAAAATGCCTGGCTCATCCAAGCTGTAATAACCAATCAAATCTGTTGTGATTAGGATTTTGACATTGCTTACCCACACATCTGGGATACAGTAATATGAAAAGACATAAGCGAGGGCCGAGGTCAGTGCGTGATGATCTGCTGATGCCTTTGCTGACCCACATCTCAGTTTCATCTGTGTTTAAACTCTGCTTGATGCAGTCAAACTTAATTACACAATTATCATCATCAGCTAAATGAGCAACACTTCTACCATGTAAAGACATCATGGGGGAGTTAGAATGAAAAGACAGAGACGGTGAGGATAAGATAAAAAAAAGAAAGAAAGGGAAGATATATTTACAAATGCACCACAGGCTACAACACTAATCCCATCAAATGAGGGGAACGGGATAGCTTCCAATCCCATGTCAAACATAACCAATTACCCGGCTGATAAGGATTCTGCAGCTGACTGTGACAGTAACTGTGCCTCTGCACCGATTCTGCTGAGGACACTCGGGGATATATGTCTCAGCAAGAGATATCTTTTGGGTTCAAATTAGTAACTTTGCTCCTCAGGCTCCTTTTCATTAAATGTTTGACGATACTTGGTAGCAAATAGTATACTAAAAGGCATTAAATATGGAACTACGTAAAAGCATGCTACATTCATGTGGCGGCCATTTTAAAACATTGCCCTTTGTCATTTTCACAATGTTGTTTTCTGTCTAACTGTGAACGTGTGTGGGGAAAGCTCTAATTATACCCTCATTACAGCAGATGTTACAGCAGAAACATCACAGGAATGTTACTTCTGGAATGTCTAACTTTCTTAGACCTGTGAAATACTTCCTAATTGTTCTAATTACGTTCTATGTAAGCTGTTAGCCTGAAATCAAGGAAAGAACATTTTTACATCTTGAACTGTGAGCTTGAAAGCTTCGGTATGTTGCTTTGTCCTACCAGATGGTATTTCAGAGGCTTCAACATGCAAACTGTGTTTTTATCTCAGAATTTTTAACTGTCACACATGATTCCAGGCCACCGAGCTTGTTCTCTTCTGTCAGTTTATGGACTGGTACACTCTCTCTGAGCCGAAACAAATGAAATAACAAGCAGATTGCTGGGCCTTCTACAAACCGGTCCCTGCTATCACAAGCAGAGATGTTGAAGCATCTCATTAAAACAGGTCTGTGTGTGTGTGTGTGTGTGTGTGTGCGCGTGTTGTGTGAGTGTGTGTGCAGGGTCATCTGCTCTGTCATTGAGAGTTGATGTCCTCACCGTGGATATGTGTATCCAGGACAGAAAAGAAGCAGTAACACTCAAGGCCTCTATCCATTTAAAGCTCCAGTCGTTCATCACAGAAGCACAGCAGGAAACATACGACTTTCCACAGAGCCCGAGGAGAGGGAGAGGACAGACTGAGCAGAGGAAAGATGTACAGAAACCTGTCAAACCTGGGGCTTCAGATGAAGGAATGCAACTTAGATTAATCTTAGCCAAGTGATATCCTGTTTACTGTGTGTGTGTGTGTGTGTGTGTGTGTGTGTGTGTGTGTGTGTGTGTGTGTGTGTCGTTCCTTCCAAAGCAATGAGCATTTCTCTCATTATTTAGAATTTCTTTTGGAACCCCAGACTGTTATAATTATAGTTTCCTCTCTGTACTTAATTTTGCTCTTATTTATTAGTGAACCTCCTTCCTCCTCTACCTTTTCTTTTCCTTTTTCTCTTACCTTCCTTTTCCTTCCGTCCTTCCTTCCTTTTTAAATTTTGTTCTTCCTTCCATGTGCTCCTATGTCTTAGTGGACTATATTCCCTTCTCCTTTTCTTCTGTCATCCCTCCTTTACTACAATGCACTCTATTTCTTAAGGCCCCTGTGTTTCTTTTTCTTTCTTTCTTTCTTTCTTTCTTTCTGTCTTTCTTTCTTTATGTACTCTTATTTCTCATAAGAAAGAAAGATTATTTCCTTCACTACTGTTGTTTCTGTAGTAGATCCAGAGCCAGGCAAAATACCATAAACAATCCACCTACTGACCTGTTTTTGGGAAACTGGGAGGAAACCACAGTACCCAGAGTAAACCCACACTGACTCGGGGAGAATATGAGACACACACACACACACACACACACACACACACACACACACACACACACACACACACACACACACACAGAGAGTAAGGCATCTGTGGGGAGTCAATGCTACTGTTTTTTTCATCACACGGTTAAATCATCCTGAACTCACCTCTTTGTATCCTCTGTCCTTCTTCTCAATCGTTTTGTTCGCTTAGCCGCTGTTGCTTCATTGCATTTTCATGCCTGCATTTTTTCTAACTTAAAAGCCTTTCCTGTCTACCCATAAGCCCTTTGCTTGTCTGTCTGACACCACACATAAATACTCTTATCAATAATAACAGACACATTGGTGTGGTGAGCAGTAACTCTGGAATTTGTCTATGGAACCTAACAGAAGACCCATGACTCCATAGCATCACACACCAAACAAGTTAAGCAGAGCTTTCCCTATTTTATGCTTTATTTTTAGTATACCACAGTGGTGCTGGTCAATTAGTTTTCTATAACAACAGCTCTGATCATAGTTCCAGCTGCAGGACAATCACAGCTTTATATTAATCCACTTGTTCTAATATGTTATCATTTCTATAGTAACAATTCTCCAAGGTTTCTCCACAATAAGGGACTAACAATAAACTGCATGTTAATTAGTGATATAGTGAAGCTTTATGGGAAGAGATGTATAGAGGTAAAAACTACAAAAAGTTTTTGCTATAGGAAAGTCTATTAACAAAGTCTAAAGGTTAGGCCATTCAGTTTCTCAGTAATGTTAAGGGATTTTTTAAAGAAAAAATAGGAATAGAAACAACAGAACTTGTTGAAGGAATGACTTTATATCTGCTATGGCATAAATAATCAAGTAAACAAATTAACAGATAGATAGATAGATAGATAGATAGATAGATAGATAGATAGATAGATAGATAGATAGATAGATAGATAGA
>JAQQZR010000033.1:26200146-26216523 GCA_030068235.1 Notoglanidium macrostoma | reverse complement strand
ATAGATAGATAGATAGATAGATAGATAGATAGATAGATAGATAGATAGATAGATAGATATAGATAGATAGATAGATATAGATATCCACACTGTATATAGTATATAATTATGGGGTCCCCTGGTGGCTTGGGGGATTAAATAACTGCTTATACCGATTATATCTAAGAAAAGTCCTACCTCTCTGAGTTATAAAGCTGAGATAGTGTAATCAATTCAAGTGTAGATCTGACTTGCCCAACAATATGATTGAACTGGGAAAAAGAGAAAGTACCCACAGTCTAACCCCGACACACACTCATTTCCAGCCACTGCGGGTTAAAAGAAAGTTGCCTGACTGTGAGTTTTTGGTCAATTCAGAGTGGAGTAAAATTCCATTTATTCTCTCTCCCTAAGCAAATCTGATGACCCTTTCCTTCACATCTCTGAAGGACAAAATTAATGAATTCTGATTTGGTATGCATTTCTCTCCTCTCACCAACCCTAGACTAGAGGCTTTGAGGCTTATATAAAATCTTTTGCATGCTTTATAAGAAAAGGAAATAAGGAAGTGAGCTAGAAGATGAGATATGAAAACCAAAGGCTATGCTGGTAAATATCAGGTGAGTAATTAGGTCGCTCTGCTGTGATGCTTCTTCATTGTTCTGGGAAATAAATGGCAAGGATATGTGCCAGATATCCATAAAATAAATCATAATTTGGAATCTGGAGGAAAGTCCAGAGTGCTCGAGTTTATAATAACCTTCTTTGCCACATAGAAAGTGTCCAATTATCTCTGACCTTTCCATGTCTGGGGTTGACCTGCACGATTTTCAGATTCGCAATGGAGCAAAAACAAGTAAACAAAAGCACCTCTGGGTTGACTTTATTTCAGTACATTTTAATATGCAATTACTAATATTCCTCAAACCTTAATATACACCTGGAAACAAAATTATTCCGACTTTCAAACTGAATAGAATCTATTGAAAATCCCGCACATAGTTTGGAAAATGTGAACATAAATGAATTGCACTAGTTTGTTTGTATTCATGATTTCCTGATATTTCTAAAACCTAATTTGACTGTATAATGTTCTGAACAAAGGTGGTACAAACGTTTTTGAGCATGTGTTTGTTTTCCATGTAAATGTTTCCACTAGCTTTTCCCTGCAACAATGCTCTGCATTTGTTAATGCACATTTAGCCAAATCGGTTAAGTGTTAAATATTAGTTTAACAGGTGAACAGATTGCAAAGTTCATCTTAGCACTCACATTCCATTATGCAAGAAATAAAACACCTGCTACTGCGCTGTTATAGAAAATATAGCATGGTGTAATAAAGCAGAGATACTCTTACCGCTCCAAAATTGATTATTTTCCAATAACAGCATGTCCTGAAGTGTTTTATTCTTCTTACCACAGCAACTATAGAACCACAGCAACTATAGAACAATAAGGTATTAGAACAAACGCCTTCATATAAACCTGTGATTTGCCTTACAGCCAAAACTATTGTCATAGCTGCCGTTGTAGAAAATTAATCACCACCTCCTGACCAATCAGAATCGAGAATTCAACAGCACTGTGGTAGTAGTGGTTAAAAATGAAAAAGCTGCTTGACGTATGCACACATCTCAATACGGGCAGCGGGGTCTCTCTATATATCTATATATATATATATATATATATATATATATATATATATAGATTCTTGTATGTCAATTTTCTGCTGGTATAAGAGATCTGATGTGAAATTTGAAAAGCATGAGCTCGAGGCACTGTGCCTATGTGTACAAGGAAGACTATGAAAGAGAATAAAAGTAGGGAAAGGAATGAATGATTTTTTTTATTTTTTTTTGAGTGAGTTGTCAAGGCCCCACGCTCTTACACTGCAGACTTCCTCAGGTCAGTGATCCGAACTTGTCTCTGGGCTACTCCACCATGGACACAATATTATTCCTATGAAAGAAAACAATACAGTTTTATGAATTTTTATGAATGGTAATGTTAACATGGTATCTAGCTAAACCTAGAAGGATTCTTTCCAAGGATAGGAGGTAAAGGATGTTAGCCTGGGACATTTTGTGTAATTTCTACAATAACCCTAGTATGTTTTACTGTAGTACCTTGATGATAATAACAGAAGTGGTGCACTTTCAGGTTCATTTTGTGATTAGCATTTTCACACACACACACACCGCAGTTGCTGTAATTGTATGCATGGTCTTAGTGTAACTGCATTACTCTGAATAACGCGAGCGCAATACAGTTCATCTTCCTTAATTGAGCATCTCAATTACAGAAAGTTTAACAATGCCTGCACAATAGCGATGTGTTAGCACTAAGAAACAACAACTTTATCATTGGCGTATGTTTCCTTGACGTCAATGAAAACCGGGTAAATTGCACTGTCTCGTCATGTCATCTTGATAGCTTTTGTGCTTTTGTGTTCAGGCCCTTTCTCTCTCTCTCTATCTCTTTTTTTTTTTTTTTTACTCTCCCATTTCCTTTCTGAGATTAATTGCCTTTACGGTGCAGCCTGACACCAGCGTTCATGAGCGAGAGAAGCAGCGAGGAGAGAATGTCAGTATTTCAGTTACCTGCATCTCCCTCATGCGCACACATACATGCACAAACACACCCACACAATTTCTTTCATTTTCTCTTTTTTTCTCTAGGTGTGTACAATAGACACTAACCAATTACAAAACACTGACACCTGCCTGTGCAAATGTTCCCACACAATCTGACCTGACTTCTTTCTTTGCTTCTGATGAAGATGTGACAAAAGAAGAAACCTATTCACTAAATGAAACATCCTTACTTACTGAAGCATCACTTATTGATTATGCATCATTGGACATGATGGATCTGAATGCACAACAATTACACACTGAATTATTATCAATCAGATCATTACAATACGTGCACATCAACTGATTAATCTTTATTATCTTAGCCTACACAGAGTCACCAACTGACCGAAAATATGGGAGAGTTTTAATCAGAATGCGTTTTCTGTAAATGCACTAGGAAATTGTTTTGATTCATGGTAGGTGGACAAAGTACTGTATATGAACAATATAAATGGAACAAATACAAATTTAAATACTAAGCATGATGTAGTGCAACAGTGCAAATATGGAGAATACAAACAGTACAGACAATGCAAGCATTTAATAATACAGTCATAAAACTATGAACACGAAACAGCAAAGACAAATCAATGGACAAAAATGATCTGCACTGTTGTACAGTGTGACACTGTTTTTATATTAATTATTTTGCAAATGATTTATTTTTATTCAAAAAAACAAATAAAAAAAATACAATAGTATATGAGGATGGGTCAAATGAAAAGTGTGACACAAATAAGAGAAACGATAAATTAAAGATTTTTATGTCATCAATTTAAAAAAAATAATAATAAAATAAAACAAAATAAAGTTGGTTTTTTTTAAAGACTTTTCCTAAAGACCGATCCTCTTACAAAATTCTTCTACATAGAGGAAGGACAAATGAGGAGTTGTGAGAAATAGCAATGTATTCTAGATATAGAGAATATAGAGTTTGTCTGTGTGTTATGCCAGACTAAACGTGGCTTATATACAGAGTCCAAAAAAATCTGAGAACAGAGTGAAAATCTGGGATTTTGTTAAACTGGAAATAAATCATGTTTTATTTATTTATTTAATATTGAAGATTTTGCACTATTTCTAGGTCCTTGTTTAAATCTAAGCAAATGTGTGATATCGACCTTGTTATCTGCTTTGAACAAAAGGTCAGATTTTCCTCATGTCAAATCTCTTCTATTGAAGCATGTGATCAGACGGCACTCCGGTGGATTTGATCTAAAATGGATCATAAGGTTTTACACAGACGTGTGGAGTCTGTGCCGGCGCGAGTGCTCGCTGTCATTTAAGCAAAAAAGGGGATGAACTAAACACTAAGAAACTCTGAACTTCATGTGAATATTTCAGTGATTCTAGTTTTTACTCAAGTTGTTGCTAAGAATATCATTTGTTATAAAAAAAAATACTGTACTAAATTGAAAAGTGAATAGAAGCATTTTGACTCATAATTTAATAAATATTTGTATACACTAAGTCATGGTCCATTGGGATATATTTAGGTTGACATAATTCTTGAATAAAACCAGGAAATTTCCAATTATTCCAATTTCTATTATAAAACCATGGAATTAATATTTATTATTTTTTTTTTATTATTATTTGGCCATTTTGATGTCCATTCAGCTGTCATTTTTCTTTTAATTTCATCTTTTTTTTTCTCTTCAGTAACTTTTTCAGATACTACAGTAAAATGTAATTATGCACACGTGCATCCTAAATCTCTGATACATCTCTAATGATAGTGAACTTCAATTGATTTCTATGCCTGTGGGCTGAAGGATCAGGAACGGTGGGTTAATTAGGATTTACAGGGAAAAGCCCTGGGTTTAAATCTTCCCCATTTTTTTTAAGTGTTTGCAGTTGAGTGTGTTACGTTTCAGCTTCAAATACTAAACTTTGTAAGAAGTCAGGAATGCTCTAATGGTGCCTCCTAAAGCTTCAATAATATGCCATAAGTGTTTCCCTGATAACAAAATGATGCAGAAGATTTAATATAAAGTGATGCAGAATATCTATGAATAAATTCGAATGAAATAATGAATGAGAAAAGAAAGCAGCTGACACCGGCAGTTCAAAAGGAGTCTAATTCTTCAGGGAAACGGTGCACCTGGCGAACCTGGTTGCGATACTCTGAGTAACACGAGTGGCACTAATTTACACCTGGTTCAGAAGGGAAACAGAATTATGTGCAAAGCTGCCTGTTGCTAATTGCACAAAGTTTAGTACCTCACATGGAATATGTAATCAGCCATACTTCACAATTTTGCCTTGCCGCACTGAGACTTCCACTTATTGTCATCTTCCAAAACATATAGTATTTTACACATACATATACTATTGGAATTATTGTTGTCGTCCAAATATATACATACTGTATATACAACCATGAGTCTCAAGCATGAAGAACTGGACAGCACCTGGACCTCTGGACCTGATACTGGTCCAGGAAGCTAACAGCACTCCATGACCGCCTGGCGCCTGGACTCACCCAGACTGGATAACACAGGCTGATCTGTAAGATCCTCAGAAAGGCACACTGCCATCCAACTACAGGCCAATAACCTGCCTCTTCACAACATGGAAGCTCCTCTCAGGCATCATAGCAGATAAGCTGGCCAGACACATGAGTCAATACATAAGCAATGCTCAGATAATAATCGGAACCATTACCAGAGGGTCAAAGCACCAACTAGTGGTTGATGGAGCAATCATTCAAGACTATGATTTGATGCTCCACATGTCGAAACTGGAATGATTGTCACTATACAAGGCTAACAAGGCACTGATAAGCTTCATCAAGAACTTAATGCAGCTGTGGAAGACAACACTGGAAGCCAATTCCAAGGCTATCACACAAGTCAGCATAAAGTGAGGTATATGCCAAGGTGCACTGTCCCCACTGCTGTTCTGCATAGGCTTGAACCCCTCAGTCATATCATAACAAAGAGTGGGTATGGATACGCACAACAACTGAGGTCTCTATCCAGAAATGTGCTGTTCTAGGAACAGCTAAGATACTGCTCAGAACCCTCAAACTCCCAGGTCTCTGATAGAGGCTGAGGACGACACACACACATACACACACACACACACACACACACACACACACACAGGTGAGAGGGGGATTTTATTTTATATACAATTACAAAAAAGTGCTAAAAAGCAACTTTATTGTGGACTGACAATACTTTTAATTAATGAATAGTACCATATTTGTGTACTCAGTATTGACCTTTTTATACTGTTTATTTAACTCTGTTTACATTATTCTGGTCACTGTCTTACATTACCGTTTACTTTACTCTGGTCACTGTTTGCGGTGCTAATATGGCACAATGCACTTTCACATTCCATTTGCACAATGTACATATTGCTACCAATCCTAAGATTTTCTATATTACATATTTTATCTCTAACAATTTCTTTATTTTTATTCGTAAGTTTGTTCCAGAAAATCCCAGATTTTTTTTTTATTAAAATTTACTTGTGTTTATAATATATGCGCAGTCAAAAGGTGCGGTCCAGGATACATTTCACTGTGTGTTGTACTTGTACGACTGTGCATGTGACAAATGAAGGATCTTGAATCTTGAATCTTGGAAATGGAAATCCATTCACAGCCCAAAAAATTGCTCAAGCCAATATCACACAAAAACGTGCGCTTGTGCTCAAGGTCAGAATCTCTCTAACAATTTCTGAATAGTGTTTACGGCTATAGTTACAGCTCATACTGTCTGTGTTCCGATGTGAGTAATTTCAGTATTAAAACCTCACTACATGCACGTTATCACTTAAATAGGGAATCTCACTGGGTTCAAAATTTCTCCCTGGTTTAATGATGATGTTGCTATTGTGTTAACTTATAAGCTCTAATGACAACACATTCATATCCAAACAGCAGAGCACTGCTGGGTGTTCAACTGAACTTTAAATGAACTCGTGAGCTGTGTCATTTATCTCTGTGGCTCTGACCTTTCCTCAGGCTTAATTAAGAGAAAGATCACTAAAGAGTCAAGTAGATCAAGGATTCCCATCTTACGGCTTATATTAGAACGACTCCGAATGAGCTTCTTTGTAGAGTAATAACGGACGTTTTAAACAATATGGGTCAAATGTAATGCCTGTCACATTCATACTCTCTTACTACTGATAATATAATGATTTTAAAGAATGTCAAGGGAATGATACGGGAAATGTTTTTATACGCATTTTTTATATTATTGTAAGAAATGTTTGTCAGAGCTTGTCCCAGGGAGAGAGAGAGGTTATCATGAGACCGATACTCCTGACTGCTGACATTTACCAGGATGAAGATATCCATGTGTGTGTGTGTGTGTGTGTATGCATCTCAGGTCTCTAATATGACCACATTGTCCTGCTTTCTAACACTTTCAGTCTTTCACATTGGTCATATCATGATGTTGCTTCACCTCATCTCTCTGTCACCTGGATTAAAAATACATCCTGATTCCTCCTCACGTGTAAGCAGTGATGTTAGACTGGGTGTGATGCTTTGTAGAAGCCTAGGACATTACGGATTAGCTGCATAATTTTCGAATCTGCTTTATTTTTTTTTAATGGCTGATTTTTAGAATTGATTTATTTTTGTGAGTCACTAAATAAAGATGACGTTTCGACAGCCTTATTTGTAACAACCGAAACATTCCCTGATCTCATCATCTCACCGGGGTGTTCCTCGGATCCAACCTGCACTCTGATAAACCGCTGAGCCTGTGGTTATGTCAGTAAAGCACATAACCTTTTTTATTCCCACTTTCTAGTTGCGCTAGTTTCCTCATTGGCTTCTGGGTGGAATATAAAAGGATGAATTTTTCTGGAAACATAAAAAAAATCACATAGGTTTCAAAAAAGGAAATACAAATACGGTGGCTTATACATAAATACAGTTTGGATATAAATACAGTATTCATTCGCTTTGGCCTGCCCCATATTTTGTAGTGTTAAAACGAATCTACACAAAATACAGCACAAAAGTAAAATGAGTAATATATATATATATTATATATATACACCCCATTGCAGTGAAATCCCTACATTAGTCCAGGTGCATACATCCTGGTTGAGACATTATCTATCTATCTATCTATCTTGTTTGACTGAAAGCTGGTAATCTTCACTACTAGAACTTTAAGAGTAGAAATCTGAGATGTATGAAACCTACAGAGAATGTACATCACATATGCTTCCTCAGTCTGTTTTCTCAGTGCTAGTCTAAGCAAGTAATAACTCCATTTGCTGAGACATGTATCCTCTCACACCCTCCAACACTTTGCTAGAAGCTCAGTCGAGCTCCCCTGGCTCCTATACGACTCTCTTCTGGATCCTTGAGACGTCATCACTCTAGTTGATGAAAGAGCCTTGGAACCCAGTAACCACTCCCCCTCATGGATCACCATTATTATTAAACGACGTTTGCAAATTATGACCTAGTTTATTCCCGATGTAAGAGTGTTAATTCAATTAGAGCTACAAAAGATCAGTCTTCAGCGCTGGTTTAGTCAGGCAGGCCTCTAGAGGTGCTGTGGTTTACAGCTCTCTGCTGACCCACTGTGGTGACCGATGGAATTACATTTTTTTACAGATGGTCTGAATGGATTTTATAATCACGGGCTTAAGGATTTCACAAGCATACACTCCATGGGTGTTAAATGAAAGGGCTGGTTTTTTTTCTTCTGTGCTTTTTGGCATACATAATGAATTGCTTTGTTGTGGAAAACCGCCGCATTTTGCTTGCGTTAATTGAGCAGTGTTTGCAATTAGATTCTAAAGGTCACAATTAATCAGATTCATTCAGCGGGAAATTGTGATGACTGGAGTTTGTGTCAAATGTAATTATGAGGAGTAGTGTTAAGTTGGCTAGTATATAGGTAAGAGACAATGAGAGAGAGAGAGAGAGAGAGAGAGAGAGAGAGAGAGAGAGAAGAGGTATTTATTTATTATGAATTATAATCCATTCAATGTAATGATTGCTTTCAGATGATAAAATGCAAGTATGGTGAACATTTGATTTAATCTAAAAGAACAATATAGACAGATGACCTCGCCGTTAGAGATGTTTGAGCAATGCAAAGTTTCCTAAATATTTGAAATGGAAAAACATTTTTTACATTTAAGTCACGTGACATGAGGTAACAAGCAAACGTAAGTGCTGCCTTTCTGAAAAAGAGTGCGCTGTAAGAGCCGTCACAGGAGGAGAGAACCCAGCTTTAATCTCAAACCATCGCTTAGTGGAAACACAGACCATTCACAATTGAAATTGTTAAAATATTGCTTCTACTTTGCGCAAAATTTGCAATTGAACCTGGCTGCTGTTATACCACAGCAATGTAGAATTCAAAACTCCGATTGGACGGGAGGCGTTGATTAATTATCTATGACAGCAGCTCTCACAGTATTGTAGCTGCAAATCACAGGTTTATATTAATGCTCTAATAACTTTTCTAGTAACCTTTCTTTGTTTCCATAGAAACAAAGATAACATCATCGTTACATAACATCGCTCAATGGAAACACAGACCATTCACAATTGTGTTTTGACAGTTTAAAAAAAATTATTGCTTCTTTTATGAACATTGCTTGGTTGAGTTTGTGTAAAACTACAAAAGCAACCCGGCTAGTAAAGTTTTCAACACAAAGCCTTCAGGACAAAGGAGTTTGTGCTTACTTGTTTCTCTGAAATGTAACAAGCTGTTGATTATTTTTTGTCTTAATGCTTGAAAAGAGCAAAAAAATTCTTTCTTTCTTTCAATATCATTCTTTAATTAATTAATTAATCGTATTTGGTAAAATGCTGTGGTTTAAAGGGAACAAAACAATACCTGTCATTGATTATTTTCCTACAACAGCACGCACGCAAGTGTTTTATATCTTCCTTGTTACATCCTAAAGTTCTTATAACCTGTTGAAGAAATGATTGAGTCTTCTTTTTTTAATGCTTTCTGGGTTTCCATTTGGCTGTGTCATCTTGCCGCTTGATGCCACCTGGATTAATCAGTATATCAGCGCGGTTCATCATATATAGGCAGCGTTAAGCTGGATATGATGCTCTGTAAAAATCTATTTATAGGATTTCCACTTTCCATCCCTGCTAGTTTTCTTCCTAGTAGAAAAAAATCTTTTAGCATTGATTTTCTGTCACTTCAAATTCCAAAAAGATCCTTCAAATTAGCCTGCAAGACCTAAACTAAAGTAAATCAGATATAAGGGATTTGATTCGGATGACTGGTCTCTATATAAACGAAAGATTCTTCCAGGACCTAATAAAACTTTCATGCTCCTTTAACATCTAATACAAAGGATGAGGTATACGTCAGCATCATTTTAGTCTTAATGTTTAATATCTATAAGCTAAACCATTAGAGTTTAAATTGTAACACAGTAAAACAGAAACCAGTAGTCTTCACACCAGGTCAGAGCATGCAGATTACTGACAAAAATGGATGCTTGTCTTATTTTTTGTTTTAAAATATGTCTGGTTATTAAAGAGCTATTTCTGCATTGCTGCCAACTGTGAAAAATTTTTTTGTAAAATTTTCTTATCCGGTTAAAGATTAAATCTTTACTGACAACTGTGGTGAACTGTAATATGGTTTCCCAGCAATTTACTTAGTATAGGATTTCAAATAAATCTTCCCTTAATATTTGACCCATCCCACATCGCCATCTAGTGGAGACAGACACCGAGTGCCTGTGTTGAGAGAGATTGTACAAATCTGAGGTCCAGTGTAGTATCTGGAAATATGAAACAAATATGTATAAAAAATGAAAGGCAAAATACATAATCCAATTTAATCTACTTTTTATTATTATTATTAGTAGTAGTAGTAGTATTGTTGTTTATCAATCTATTTATCTATCTATCTATCTATCTAGCTGTCTGGCTGTCAGTGTTTGTTTGTTTCTTTGCTTTTTTTGTCCCTACAGAAGTGCATGAAAGTGGGTCCATGTCCATTGTGTGTGTGTGAGTGTGTAATGACCCACTGTGTGATTCCTTGCAACTTTTTTGACAAACATGTGTGATGATGTGCATTGCGGCTAGCTTCCACACATGATGTGCATTGCGGCTAGCTTCCACACATGATGTGCACTGCGGCTAGCTTCCACACACGATCTCTCTACCTACGCTCCCTACCTCGATAACATTGCTCACACTTTGCCGAACAAGAGTCACGACAAATGCAAGTGTGAAAATAATTGTTTTGAGGATGTTACACGACATTCAACGTAACTGTAAATGGATAAAACGTACGACCTATCATTAGCTGATCAATAAAAAAGTAATCAATGGCAAATTGCTGTGGTATAAGAAGAGTAAAACATTTCAGGCCATGCTGTTTTAGAAATTTCTTTAATTTTCATATAATAACTCACCCGCAAGTGGTTCATTCCTCACGTAATGGTTATTATTGGTGAATTCAGGGCATGAGTGATGGGGATAGTGTGTTTAGGAAGGGTGGAGTTCGGAGTTATGGTGATGGTGGTGCATTTTAAGAGTAAAATTTTCTTTTGGTTATTGTGGTTAAGGTTTAGGCTCGGTGTAGGCGTTGCATTGTGTAGCTACATTAACACAAGTCAGTGGAAGGTCCTCATAGTGTGAATGTGTGTGTGTGTGTGTGTGTGTGTGTGTGTGTGTGTGTGTGTGTGTGTGTGTGTGTGTGGTGAATAAACAACCTCTGAATGTCTACTCCAGCAGCTGTGACGTATGCATTGGTGCCAAGAACAAAATTACTTTTGTTGGCTTTGTTGTGTAAAAAAATAACGAGGCTGCGTTTACTCGTCTGTCACTGCGACTTACTCAGTTTCTCGGTGTTACTAGCCCAACATAACTTTCAAAAGATACTTGGGAAGACATAAAAAGCATGATGTGGCTATTTTAATGAGATTTCACATGCGTACAGATGCCTGCGGCAGAATGAAAAACGCACTACAACACGATACTGCCTTCGGCATTTTTCAGATATACGTAATGTTTCCATTTCGAAAACAAGCTTCAGAGCTTTCATTTCAAACAACATGAAAACGAAGACTATTATTTAAGGGTTCTGTCTCTAATTCTAAATGAGACTAGGGTAGCTTAATGAGCAGCGTGTGCAACCTGAACGCCTGTGGCTGTGGTACGTGTGACTGGAGACTTAAACTCAGGAATAACCAGCATGTGAAACTGTGTTCTGCTTCCCACTCAGCTGATTATTTACCAATAAGAGCATGTCATGATGTGTTTTATTTCTAAGATCGCAGAAATGTTGAATCAGAAATTTGTTCCATTTACAGTTATGTTCTCCCTTATGTTACAGTACCTATAAACATCTGTTTCCTCACCAGCCTCTCTTTCATCTCTCTAGAAGCTTCCTCTCTTTCTAGACACTCATTCCAAAGAAACCGGAACGCGTATACTCCTCTGTGAGGAAATTTAAAGTTATTGACACTGGCGGCTCCTTCCATAGATCTCCTTTCAGAAAACTTCATCATATCAACAAAATGTTTAATCAGTTTATGAAGAGTACCGTGTTTGCTATGCAAGCCCCTGTGTAATTTATTACCATAGCAACAATAGCAAATTATTAAAACATTGCAGCTGGATCTACTGTCAGATTTAATGTAAATTAATGAGAAATATCCACTCAGAATGGAGAATTTGAACAGCACTGTGGTATTATTACAGCGATCCCCAGTCACTACAGTGCTAATCATATAACTGTATAATTTTATCTCAGTGTTATTCACTTTATATTTAGGTATTTGTCTCTTTTTTTTATTCACTCGCATGAATAAAAGAGTGAATACACGCTATGGCTTATCCACATCTGGGAAACGATTCCTGAGTGCCGATGAAGCAGAGCGAACACACAGACTCTGTCTCCGTCATATTTCAGTCTGCGTGTGGTTTATCTGGCCTTCTGCTCTAACAGCTCGGACATTTCTGCCTCACGTCAGCTCCTTATTTATAAAAACTAAGCAAGACTCGCTTCTTTAAAGCTAACACTGACTAAGCGGGCTACACTGAGACTGACTCAGTAGGACGGAATGAACCAGACCTCAGTGCAAACAGAGAGAAGACGTTTCCTTAACTTTTGCTCTTCACCCAGTCTAATAAAATCATACAGTATTCCTGTAAGTCTTCCATCACTCAGGCCTGCTGGTTTGTCCGTCTCTGCTGCTCCTTGTCTTCTCCTCCGTCAGACGTTACGACTCCTGAGGATCTCCAGAGCCTGCTGCATTACAGAAACCAAATCCTGCACTTATTATAGCCTTTTACACAGCATTAACGGGGTATATTTCCAAGGTGATCTTTTGTATTGGGCCATTATTATTCTTTAATGGTTATTTAATTCTTTCTTTACATTATATATATTTTTTTTGTTTTTTTGTTTGCTTGTTTGTTGAAACAACTTGAATTTGTGAATTTACATGTATTACATGAAGTGTTACCACTTAAAGAACATAAATAAGCCAGTAGTTCAACATACTAATACCAATCACGTAAAACGAACTAGAATGAACCATGTTTCTCCAGGTCTCAGAGATGTCCCTACCATCGCGTGATTGCAGCTGCGGTAACTGCGCAACAAAGAAAGAAGATTATGGAAAGACACACAAAAGGTAAGAGTTTGTTCCACTAATACAGCTTAAAGTCGATGCAGCTGAGACTCAGCCATAAATAGTTCATCAACTGCATATAACGCCAGGTTTGTTGTTCATTTTCAGGTAATTAAAAGGATGTGGGCGTGGTCAATTGCTTAAACGTTCAAACTCAAAATATCAGTGGGATTGGCAGGTTGAGTAGTTAGTTCTTTGCTTATAATGATTGTAGGATTGGATAACATTATTTAAATTGGTTGGTGTTGTAAAATGTAATACAACATCAGACAGCCATTCATTTTCACATGTACAGGACGAGTACAGTATTTGTAACTAACGTTCATCAACAGTTTTTTTTTGTTTTTTTTTTAGCTGTATGTTTGGGCTAACATGACTTTTTTTCTACAGACGCTGACTGGCTGTGCTGTCCACCTGCCTGCATCATCTCCAAGACCCTAAAGGTACAAGTTCCATTCATTAGACGTTAGGCTTTGCTTGTAGAGCTGACAATCATAACCAGCTTAGATGTCATTAAAAATTACACATAAACATGTTTTGTCCGATTGTAATGCTTACACACACAAAGACATTGTTTCATTTTTCAAACGCATCATTATTATTTTACTTACATTAACTTATGCTTCATGTCATTGAAGGATTTAGTCCTTCCAGACCATAATCTGCAATGCTGTTTTTCCTTCAGTAGACTAGGCATCATTTTCTCCTGATGCATTGCAAAAGAGAAACAGCTTGCAGTCTGTAGCTTTCAGAACGTCATATAATCCAAAATATCAAATTTGACCAATCAGGCAAATCACATTCAAATTCAATACTGGTGCTCAGAATAGCATCTCATCACTTATCAGACTTTTTCTGTGACGCTGTTGTCACAAACCACAGCACCAGTGATACTGAGTGCAAATAAAAATAGCTCATTATGGAGAAAAGGTGTTGGACGGACGACTCCACTTTCCTCTCAAGTAATAAAATCTGCACTTTATTAAAGGAAACTCAAAGTTTTGGCACAATGACCTTTTTTCCTCAGTCAGTAGAGCAGCCGTTATTTCTAAGACAAAGGTTTGGAACTGAGATCAGTGAGATACATCACTGAATTGCACATCGTGATCTCATTTAAGGAGCTGGGTTTAGATTTAATTCATCTCTTTTCTCTTTATCTGTCATTAGCAGGCTGCAGGTCATGCAATGCTACATGCTGATATGACCTCAATAATTCAATTTAGACCTACAGCCAATCTAGTGTCAGCCGGATGGCATCATTTAAGGAGAAATGCCCATTAAAAACACAATGAAGGATCTTTTTGGCTTCCTCAAATTTTTGCCCCATTCTAGCCATGTAAATCCAGACTCCTATAGCCAGATGAACTTTAATTAGATCGTAAGTCAAGTAATATTACTTAATCCACTGTCTTAGGGTTGAAGATACAGATTTATATCTGACTGTTAGAAAGCACAGACATTGGAGACTCACAGACATTGGAGACTAAAAACTTCACCACATCAGTGATCCACCATACAAACACTGTGTAAAGTTGTTATAAAAATATTACTATCAGAGCTACCGTCAGAGCTGCTGCTATGGAAATTTAATCAGCACGTAATAACCAATCAGAATCAAGAATTTCATCATAATAAAGCCTAATAACTGTCTGTCAAAGCCATTAGAGTGTAACAGTTTTATATGGCAGATTTCCCATGTCTAGGTTTCCATGTATACGCTGTAAGACGTTTCTGCTCATTTTTTTTTATTTAAATTCGATTGCAATCTAGTAAACCATGTAAACAAATAACAGTGCTTTGTTTACTTGAACACAAAGAACAATAAAATCTTCTTTTTCTTTAACCAAAACTATATTGCTTGATTTAACATTAATAGAAATTCAAAATTTGCAAAGTCTGTGGAAATAAGTCTATTTAAGCAAAGTATAATGCTATAAAAATGAAAGCCCTATGCATCATTTGCAGTTCATCAGATAAATTTAAATGTCCTGCATTTTGTAAAAATGATTTTGTGTGCTGGGTTTTCAGGTAAGAGCTTCCACACCCTCGGGAACTATGACTAATTACAGACATTTTCTTATACTTCGAGGGTCTTTTGGCATGAGATTGTAAGCTGAGGTCATGAATTCTTAATGTGTGTGTGGGATGTAGGATATTTTTATCATGCTTTTAATGCACAATTTTTAGTTGTCAAATTAATAAAATAATAAGCAATGGGGTTTCTGTTGTTGTTGTTGTTTCTGTTTTTGTTGTTGTTTAATTTGATGTGCTCTCCTGTAAAGATAATGTGCCCACAGTTTGAAGGATAAGATGACCAAGCACTCATCTGCTTCACTTATATGTTTACATTTACATGTATTTTGGCCTCATATAACATTCCCTAGTTTTTACTGTATTTAAAGCCCAAAACATAGATTTCAGCATGATGTAATAGTTACATCAACTGTCAGATGGTCATCAAACTGTTAAACGATCTGCCCTGAGTCCAGGCAATATGCACATGGGGCTTTCCTCCTTTCATTCAGGACCATTTTGGACCATTGTTCTGTCTTCTTTTGGCTGTAGTCATGGGAAAAAAGCAGGTCTTCTAACATTCAGTTCACACACCCAGTTCTATTTTATGTATAACCTCAGTCATTCTTTATGGGATCATTTTCGGTTTTTGCAGACTAACCCAAAGCTTATATAAACTGTACATTTTAAAGGAGCTTGTAAAAAAATCATATACTGACATTCCCATGTATAATTCAATCTATGGTAATATTTTACTATGTGCAGCTCTGGGTATGTGTTAAGCAGCCATGAAAACTTGCATGAATTTTAGTCACAAACTGGCCTGCATTGTGGCTTGTCAACATGAGCCAAAAAGGTGGCAGAAAACTTATCATGACAAAGTTAAGCAAAGTTTGCACCATGTCGTGCCATCTGTCATGCATAAGTTACCAACTAGGCGCACATGACATGTGTCACATTTAACCCTCCTATTATGTTCATTTGTCAGGAACAGCAATGGTGTTCCTGGGTCAATTTGACCCGGGGCATTTTTAATCATCCAAAAGGTGTCTGAAAATAAAAAAATCCTAACAATAAGTCTAAATATTTAATTACTAACTCCATTACTAATTATTCTACCAATATTTAGCGCAAT
>JAQQZR010000033.1:26176957-26187080 GCA_030068235.1 Notoglanidium macrostoma | reverse complement strand
CACACAGAAAGACACCCTGGGTGACCCGGGGATCGAACCCAGGACCTTCTTGCTGTGAGGCGACAGTGCTAACCACCAAAATATACCAATATCAATTGTTATTTATTAAGACACAATGGACAATTAATGTTAGCATCAGTGATGGCTTGTCAGGACACTAGGCGCCCCACAAAAATTTCCATTGAAGTGCTAATGACCTCTTTTGAATGACCAACAATAAAAAAAATGCATCCCTACTTAGCTGTATAGAGTTATTGCACATAATGGTCAAAAATGGGATGTAACGAGTGCTAAGAGGCCCATTGATTTAACAATAGAGATTTTGCTGTTTATGTCTAAAACATTTCAAGATGAGATCCTAGACTGTATTCTGGATGAATATACTGCGTGTTGTCGACTCTCCACTGCCTATTACTGGGTTACTCACTGAAAGATCTGCTAGAAAGGAGCCTATAGCATAAGCTAAATATTTAAATTTGGCAACATGTATACACATTCATATGTATATGCAATGTAGAGTAGTGTAGCCAGTCCGTCTACTGACATAATTACTTGGTTAAATGCAATAAAAAACAAAGTACCTCGAAATCAAGGCCTTTATGGTTGAGCGCGATGTTGATGGTAAAGGTGGAGGAGTCATGGTGAGGCCTCAGATAGGCCTGTCTGCTAGGAGTGTATTTCACCACAAAGTTCATGACAGCATAGCCCTGCATGAGACACGACACAGGCGCTCGTTTAAAAGTAAGCACTTCATGACAAGTCTTGTCAAGTCAAAACACATGCATTTCACATAGAACAGCTTCCATCCCAAACATCAAGAAAGAATGAGTTCCTTTGTTTGCTATTTTTTTCCTTTCAAAATTCACTGTAGTCCACATTCCTGAAGATAAACTGAGCAGAGAGCTTGAAAGGCAAAATGGACAGACTGCAGTGTTTATGACTGCTAAATCCACCTTTCAAACCAGTCTCAGAGGCATAGGCATGACTTCACTTAACATTACACTTCAGGGTCAGGAAGAATCTAACGGTGCCATGGTGTCTCCTCACCTTGGTGTAATATCCAGAGAAGACCTTGAGCGTGACAGGTGAGATGAACTCTCGGATAAAGTGCAGCCACTCTTTTTCATATCCGATCTGTGTCATGTGGATGTCATCAGTGGGGACGCTCTCATATCCTCCAGAAATGCGCTTGTCCTGTGGAGGGATAAAGATGATTACTGCAAAATGGGACTGGAAATGATGTCACTATATGAGAAATGTGCTAGCCATCAGTTATTCAACACATATGATGTGGTTATATGAAGAAAATATTTTATAACATAGCGCTGCTAAAATTCTTGAGTCTGACTGGTACAAAAGTGTTGATTAATTTTCTATAACAGCAGGATTATATAAAGGCATTTGCTCTAATGATGGAAGGTACTTGGGAATAACAGGAGCTAACTTGTTTGTGTATGTTCTACAACATTAGCTATAACTATAATTGGATAGTATGGAAGTATAGCATGGCATTATGAAATAAATAAGCAAAATGCTAGCATTCTTAAATTGGTGTGGTATAAGAGGAATAAGATCCTTTTTTAGGAAAATTACCACCTTCAGGGTGGTGACAGTAAGTCCAGTTTATGATGTCACCCCGTCATTGATTATTTTTATATAACAATATACCTCCAAGCCTGATTCCCAGTAAGACATATAATAAAACAGTTTCCTGAATTCAATATATACATAAGTTATTATATTACGTACGTTATTTTATTTAATTACTTAGTTTGTTTGTTAAAACCTTTTCACTCTCGTAACTACATACTAACACATTCTTTTATTTTACTGTATCTGTTCTCCATTTTTTATTCTCCTTTGATCATCATTTGTCCCAAAAATGCTGAAATAAAGAGAAAGATTATTTATATTAAATAAATAGAAAGAAAGAAAGAAAATGTACTTTTACTTAATGAATAACAGGCTTTATGATAGTTAACTCGCTTTCCATTAAGCCACGTACAGGGAATCAGTGTTTATAACAGAAAAGAAGCCTACACTGTAAATATAAACTTTTCCAACTATTTTAAATCTAGGTACAGATGTGGCACCATAAGTCACACCGTAAGTTACTATTCTGTATCCATTTTGCTGAATGTTGTACGTTTTGCTGCCAAAATGAAAATTTACTTGCTCGTGCAATGAACTGTCACGGAAGCAGGTGTCGGAAAAGCAGCAAGAGAGTTTATTCAGGCAACATTTCAGGGCAAACAAATCCAAAACACTAGGCGGTAATCAGAATGCACAAAACAGGCGAAGCTCAGGCAAGGCATAAACAGGATATCAGAGACAAAGATCAAGAACCAGGAACAAACGTAACTTCAAAACCAGGCAAACACAGCTAACCAGCTGACAGAGTGTGGTGAGATGTGTGTGTGTTTGTGTGTGTGTGTGTGTGTGTGTGTGTGTGAACTGGGAAGTCGAGTCCTCAGCAGCCAGGTATGAAGGCCGCTGGGATTGCTAGGAAACTGGTCCAGGCAGGCGAATACATGACAACAACATATTGTCTTGTGTTAATCTATTCCAGACAAAGCACTTAAATTAATCTCGGGTTTACTGTCTGTTGTTTTTTTTCTGTTTCAGTTTAGAACATACCTGGACAATTCTGGACAATGGGCTAAAGGAAGGAATTACTAGAGAACAAATTCCAGACCCTGTTACTCACCCCTCAGTCATCAGTGCTGCATTAATATGTCCTGCATGTGGTGTTTAAATACACTCCCGGCAGCCTAATAACCTCAAGCCTACATCGAAGTTACCAGGGAAAGTGATTCAGTTATTTGAGATGTTCTTTTTTTTGATCACTTGACAGTCCATTACCAAACAGAGTGTACGACTGACCTGATGTTGTCCACCAGACCAAGTGCCGCAGTTCTCCATCTCTTCCACCAGCTCATCACAGGCTTGCTCAGACAGCACAGGGAACCAGAACACATCGGGACATGGCTACACACACGCACACGCACACACGTTACATGCATGTAGATACTGGAGCTTGATACAAGTCCAGTCAAATTAGTACATATCTAGGATGCATTCCATTTCGCCATGTTATATATAGGATTTTCTTGCCTATATAGTCATGCCTCTACCTGTTCCAGATGGTTCTCTGTGAAGATCTGGGTGTAGTTGGGATGGATATACTTCTCCCTCCATTCCTAAGGGTGAATAACAGATTAGTGCTGTATGTTTTGTCGAAGACCTTTAAAAAGGAACATAGTATTGCTGTCATACTGACTAACATTATCAATCACCAAAAGGTCTCTGGCTGTGCCTTCTTATGCAAGAGCCATCAGTATTCTCAAGCACATTAAAGCATTCCCAACCAATGAAGCACAGAAATGCAAAGATTAACTAAAGTTTATCTTACTGTCAGCGTTCAGACTTCTTGCCATATAAACAGTTTAGGATGAGGAGACACATCTGGAGACTTACCATTGGGTTCTCAAATATTTGCCATAAATCATTGTTCAAGTGGGATGTGTTGTAGTTGGCCGTAGAAATAAGCCTTCCAAACTCATGACGGTTTGTAATGTACATGAAAACTCCCTGTAGCATACAAAGATATCATGTTACATTTCAGCTGAAAACAAGATGTCCGACATTACACAAATGATCAAGTAGAGTTGACTCCCTAATGATGCTTCAAAAATAAGAACAAACTGAATAAACAGCAATGATAGAGCCTGAAAATTCAATGAGAATTAAATGATGGATATTTGTCAATCTGTTTTTTTTTTTTTTTTTTAAATGGTAGAAGGGAGTAGCAAGGGAGGTAAGGGTAAGGGTAAGGCTGAAGGAAGGGAATGGACAATTCCATCAATATTGATTCCCTTTCACTAAGGGTGCTTTCACTTTAGTCCATTTGAATTAAATTGGTCACATTGGTAAGGCTCTTTATCATATGCTCATGGTCAGGAACAACAACAACCTGAGATTGACTAAGCAACAGTAGACTCAGTCCTCGTCCAACTGAACTCAAGTGAACCAACTCTGAATCGATTCGAGTGCATTAAGTGAATCAAACATGCTGTGTGTCTTGTGTTGTAGATGTGAGCTGCTAAACTAACCTGCTGTGAGACATAAACTGAGACAAGGGACAGAGCTGTAGGACTGCAAATGTGTGCTGCATGTCTGAACATATGAACCGACACGAAAAAAAAAAGAAAATATAAGTCTGAGACATAAAATGTTTTAAGCGTCTCACGTATATTGAGCTCCAGCTCTGTGTTCTCTGTTCTTGGGTGATTTTTGTGACTTCTACACGCACTTGGGAAAGATTTGTTCATGTTTTTCCTTTGCCACATTTCTGACCAATGAATTAAAGTTTTCCTCTCTTTTTCAGTCATAGGAAACCTTCAGGAAGCCTTTTTTGGTTCTGGTTTGGTTTGGTTTGGTTTGTAATTATACAAAGTGTGAAATCAAACCAAATCAAAATTGCAAATGAACTGTGATTCGGACTATAAATGCAAATGGACTAATAAGTATGAAAGCACCTCAAGATGAAGTGGTTGAGGGGTCTTACACTTAGGGATGTGAGTCTCCAAGACATTCTCAGTCTACGCTTCACCTGCTCCATTAGGAAATGAGCCACTTAAACTATGCAATATATCAATAAACCCATCACTAGCATTGGATTACCGTTTGAGCAGGTGTTAATGCCTAGTCTGAGATAGGTCAAGGAATTTTTTGGAGTTATAAGGTGTATGTTATTGAGGGTCTAAGGGATTGGGGGGTGTTACTGCAGGGAATTCCTGGAAGCAGAAAACCATTCCTGCTTCCTGATCTTTTCTCTCCTCACGCTAAGGATGGGGAAAATTGAAAGGACTATGACTAAAGGTCAGCTAAGACTAAAACCCAGGTGCTTTCTCTCCAGGTTGCTTAAAACCAACAGATGTAACGTGTCCTCATTCAGCTAGCAACATCACTTTCACAAAGGATTTGACAGAGATTGTTCAGCCTGCTTTCCGAATGATCTCAATGTAAAATGAGCCGGTTGGTGTGGCTGCAGGGCTTCGACTATTAGAATTTACAGTATAATCTAATAACATGCTGTCATCTAATCTGTCTATCAACATATACTGTATATATATATATGCAATTGGGGATCAAAAGATAGGATCTAAGGCTTTTGCCTGAGCATGCAGAATTATATTAATATATTTAGCAGATATAGTGTTGACGTGGTCGGATTTCCCAAAAAAAAAAAATCACATGTAGATCATGTAATATGTGTTGTAGTCTGGAAAAACCCATCAGATTTCTGTCAAACACAAAAAGACAAAAGGTTTCACTGGAAAAAATTGACATCTTAGCAAGTGGAAACCTTCCGTATAGTCAAATGTGTCCAGTATTTCCTATTATGCGTTTACAATACATGAAACATAAGATTATTAATTAAACATACAGCATTTCTAGACAACTTATTGTTTTCTTAATTAATTTTCAAACAGTTTATTTTTTTTCTATTGGTGGATAATTTTGTTAATTTTAAGCTATCTGCCCATAGAATATGACAATTTAAAGCCTGATGATAGTAAAATGTCTGGAAATAGGTAGAATAATCATATACATTCAGAATGATATGGAAACATTTATTCACATATCTAAGCTTGCCTAGCCTTTCTGTAAATATCATGTCAGGTAAATATAGACCCAGTTTAACAAACATGGCTGTAACAGCAGTCTGAATAAAGATAATTATGTACGAGCTTGCTACCCAAGCTTGCTTAAAATCTTTGATAATGTGAGGTCATTCATTATTTTATATTATATTCATTACATGCTAGATTGCATACTAAATAAATAAATAAACATACAGGGTGTCCAAAAAGTCTGGATCCATCAGCAATTATTTATTTAAATACGGATGTTACAATAAATACTCAAACTGACAGCCTTGGACTTTCAAAACTGTACTCGTGAAGGGTTTTCCCAGGTCACCACATATACCCTATAAGGATAACATGTAATATTGGTGTAGTCTCTGCATTCAGAGACATTAGAACCGTTTGGAAAAGTGATGCTCCTGTTTCTAAAGTACATGTTTATGCTGATATGGATATAATGCAGAGTAATCAAAAAGTATAATAAAACCTTTGGGGCTCTGAGCATATGGAATGATTCCGGAGAAGGAGAGTCTTTCTCCCTGTGTATTGTCTAGAATGAAGGAAAAGCACCATGTCAAATCTGTAACGTTCATACTGAACACAGCAGGGTTACACAGAAAGCACATGATGGAGACGTCACAGACTCGAGCACCCTTTTAAGGTGGTTTGAGCAGGTTCTTGCCCACGATAAAGCCGCACTGCTTTTAAACCACAGCACCAGCTTTTCTCTCACATGCTGGGAGAATTCAATTCAAATCTATAGAGCTTCACACTCTGGCAAGCTGAGAGTGATAGGCTTCATGTTCATGCTGCTTGAGGGAGATCAGAGCATGCTTCCAAAATCAGTTCTGGAGGATCTCAAGCTTTCTGCTGTTCTGGCTACCAACACACAGAAGATCTGTTCATTTCATTGCATGGTTAAGGGTTCTTGACTACCTAAGTAGTTCTGAGTTGAGTAGTTTCACTCTGTCACTGGGTATCTTTAAGGGGTTCTCTGAAAAGGACAAAGCAGAGCCCTTTAATGGTGCTAATCCATTTTTAAACCATATGTTAACCAGTTAATATGTAAAACTAATCCCCAAGGAACTGATTGTTCCTCAGGGGGTCTTTGGATGGTAAATGGGTCTAGCTTTCTAAAATGGTTCTATGTGGAACCTTTTTAAAGGGCATATCTTCTGCTGTAGGGTTATACATGACATCTTTAAGGATTACACACAGAATTGTTTAGGGTACTAAATGGAATTTTTTCTTTCTTTTCAATGTATAAAGGTTCTTAGCTTTCTAAAGTGGTTCCTTTCTGACAGGAAAACATTCCTTTCTTATGCACTTCTACAGGAATAGAACCTAGAACCCTTGAGGATGCTCCAAAAGGGGGGAAAAAACAAAGAGTTCTTAAGGGAACTACATTTGGTACCCAATTTTACTACATAGTTATACTTTACATTAAGCATATGTTTTGAAAATAGTTTCTCCAGAGGTTCTTTGGCTGGTCAATGGTTCTACCAGGTTCTTTAGGGTACTAGACGGAACCATTTTTCTACATAAGTGTATTTTTGACATGTTGCATGTGACTGTCAGACTAAATCCTAAATCTAGCAGTGTCAATCCCTCAGCTCTCTGACAAACTGCTAACAATCCAAATCCTACAACTGAGAACTTTTCCTTATAAGTAAGTAGAAGTAGAACTCCTTAACATTTTTAAAATAAATAGTTCTTCAGGGGTTCTTTTGATTGTTTAGGGTTTAGCATCCTCAATGGGATCTACTTGGAACCATCTCTCAAAAACAATCGAAGAGAGTATATGGTTTATCAAATTTCTGCGTACTCTGCATATTTGTTTAAATAATTCTTGTTTCTGTGTTGTGTGTGAAGAGTTGAATTAAAAAAAAAAAAGAACTAGCTTGAAATCCTTCAGAACATAAATTGTTACTGGGTTAATGCATCAGGAGGGAGAAGCAAGGGGGGATCTAAGAATGCCAGCAGGACATTCCCATTCTCAGGGGTTAAAGGTCACAGGTAAAGCACGGAGAAGGAGTGGATGATGGGGCACAAACAGAAAGGAAGAGGCCTTAAACGCACCACAGAAGGTAACGTAAACACACAAAGGTCATGCCTTGGACACAAACAGCACACTGATACACTTAGCTTATTTGCCAGTTATGTCCTTTCCACAGGACTGCTGCAGATGTTTTAAGGCATTAAGAAACATCACATTTATAAACTAACACTGTCTGAATTGTGACGGCTTTAGGCCTCATTTAGCAAGCTGGATATAAACAAATCTATTCATAAATGATCCATTAAAGGGGCTAACTCACCCTTCACTGAATTCAGTGCATTATGTTTTGAAAAGCAAGTGATCGCTACCTGCTAGCTCTCTGTACAGCAAAACCTCTGCAAATTCACTGCTAGTGATCACTTTGAAACCCATCTTGAACCTTTTCTTCATGCGTGTGTCGTCAGTGAAGCTTTGAACAAAATATGCCTTCTCTTTTCTTTCCTTCATGGCTGCCAACAAGACAGCCGAGGCCGGTTCGGGTCCATTACGTACAAAACAACCATCCGGAAACAGAACGGATCAGTCAGAAAAATTTAAAATATAGATACTTTGACAAAATATCTTCAAGTTCATGTTAGAATTTAAGATCTATGGCCTGGGATGTTGCCGGATCGATGTATCGATGGCACTGAAAATGGAAATTCTGGGAAAGGTGAGCTGGCCCCGTTAACATTCCTGAGTTCCTAAATTTATCTACAAGAAAACTGACTAATGAGTTATTGCAATTTTTATACACATATTACACCATCAAGTATGAATCGATTTGGCAAGAATTCTTTCGTTCTGTTTGAAAATGGTTCAACACAATTGCAGTAAAAGTTTGATAAATGAGGCCCAGTGACACTGAAAAATTACAGACTGCCTCCACATCATTTTTATCTTCTTTGTATCATATACTATACTAATACTCATCCATTTTGATCCATGCTTTGTCAGAATATTTTATAATATACTCTTAGCTAAGTCTAATCCTTGTAATGTAGGCTCTAGTGATGTCCTTCTCACCAACTCCCTGGCGTTTCTACACAAAGCCATGTCAGGATCGAGCTTCTCCAGGACGAAAACGTTCCTCTCCTTCAGCTCCTTGCGTAAAGCCTCGCCTTTGATGAGGTAAACATGGGCCATGTATGGAATGTTCCACACACCACTGTTACAAAGACAGACATGGAGAGTTCGATACCACCATAAATCATATTGTTTGATTGCAGGCCGGCTTTTCATTTTAAACGTCTCAACTTGTTATTTGTGTTCTATGGACAGAGTCCATACTTTTCTGTTGGTAGCGAAAAAAACACACGTTATCCATTTCACTCATTCGGTCTGCGGTGAGATTGCATGACATAATCAACAATTATCGTCTTCCCAAGCCGCTCCTATAAAACTGTCATGAGCTGCTTGCCAAATTTACTCAGGCACTGGGATTTGAATTGAGTCTAACAGGAAATATATCACTGTTTGTGTATGTTCTAATCAGAGAAAGTTAATGAGACCACAGTAATCTGGGATAAATTATATAATATACGTTCTGTTATGTCTTTCCAAGAAGTCTTGGAGTTCGCTTACACTCGCTTCCCCTGCACAATGTCAATGTAGTCCTCAGAGCGGGCATAATAGCCGTCCAAACTCAGTGCTCCCCAGAAGTTGGACCACAGTTTGCCATGACGGGTGACAAGTGGGCCAATTATTTTTCTGAAAGAAGAGAAGAAGAGAGAGGCAGCCAAAGAGCATGTGTCAGTCAGGATACAAATCACTGCCATTAAAAAAAAAATTGCCATTGCCATTTAAAAGAAAGCCAGGTAATGATCTGACCTTAAAACTCTCTGAAATATGGGACTACACAAGGTGTGAAAATGTAGGTCACACAAAAAAACTATTATTATGGTCACTAGGGGTTGCAAAGTCTAGTCGACGTGCATTTGATAGTGAACAAAACGGTGAGACAAACAATAATGCATTTTATTAGTCTGAAAATATTTTACATAAGATGAAGTCAATACTACAACACATCGTCTATCCGTCATGTATTGCTGGGTTGCATCCAACGTCACATCCACCTCATTAGATATGCACGACATGAAGTGGTGTTCAGCCAAGCTCACAGTTCTCAAAGTGCTATTATCGCTGGGGTGCCTTGCTAGTCGTTAAAATGCCCTACACTTGCATTGTTTTGGGCTGTTCAACAAAGTGAAGTGATAGAAGGGTGAAAGAGCAAAGGATTTTACCAAAGGATGACAAGAAATGTGCCTCTTGAACCTTTCACTGTAATAGAACGGAGCAGAACACTTGTCAAAGAACACCTGAGTTTGCAGCGATCACTTCATGAAAGGTTTGTAAATTCCATCCATCCATCCATTATCTATAGCGCTTTATCCGTCTGGGTGGCGGGGAAGCTGGAGCCGATCCCAGCATCTTG
>JAQQZR010000033.1:26152562-26163541 GCA_030068235.1 Notoglanidium macrostoma | reverse complement strand
ACACTCGTGCTCTTGACCTTCCTCACTCTCTCTCTCTCTCTCTCTCTCTCTCTCTCTCTCTCACACACACACACACACATAATCTGTGAGCTGGGACCAAATTCTCATATCTGCTTACTTAATGACTCAGCTCTTAAAGGAAATCTCCACCCTGAATTACATTAAACATGTTTATATTGGAAGATCTGTGGGAAGCATGGTCCGGCAGCACGTAGCAGGTTCACGTTACTGTCTGTGCTGAGTTTCACATGTTCTCAAACTAGAACTTTCCTCTCAAGCTAGGACATCCTTCAAAGACAAGAGTCAAGTCTTCTAGGATAATCATATCTACAATCTCAATCACTTCATATTTCTGGATGCATTTCCAATGGAGCCATTGTATTTCTACATTGGCTATGTTTTGTTACTATTGAACTTTACTGCCATCTACTAGATGCTAAAATGTACGGCATTGTTGAGCGCAGACTTCCAGTAAGGCCAAATGCCGTATCTTGGAATGTTAGCCCATGCTATAGCCTGAAAACAATTTTCATGGAATTATATAGGCAGGTTTTGTGCAATCTTGCTTACAAGCAGACAGACAAACAAGCCACACTGAAAACATAACGTCCTTGACAGAGGTAAAAACATTCTGGTACAAGAATTACTTTTCTTAAATTGATTCTAGGAGTGAATATATCCCAGGTGTATTCCCATCTTGTGCCCAGGGTTCCCAAGATGGGCTTCAGATCCACTGATGGAGAGAAAAAGCACTTATTGGACATGCCTAAAAATATCTGTGTCTTTAGTTTCCAGTGCTAATTTGTTGGATGGTGCTGTATTTTTCATTATTCATCTATGAAGTTAGCAGTCGTTTGACATGCTAGCATCACCGGTGGACGCTGTTATAGCTAATGCAGTTATAATGGAGAAGAATTTTCAATACACTCAAACAGATAGAGGTCAGCTTTCCCTGTCAGCCCCTAAAAACAACAAAGAGCTCCTTCTCAGACTGACTATTTTCCAGCCATCATATTAAGAACAAATCCAAAATAGAAATAGTGGAAATGTTGTTGCAAACGCTGGACTTGAAGTCTCAGAATTCAATGCACAGACACGATGCAGTTACAGCAGAGCCTCGACTCAGTCGATGAGATGATGAGCTTGATGGTGCACATGGTGGTATTAGAATAACAACTAAACTTTTATAAGCTGATCTGTTTGAGAAGATGAGGTGAGAAAGTGAGAGTGCTGAACAGAATAAAGGACTAAACGCTGCTGCATCACTCTCTTTATGTAGAGAATTTCCACTGGACTTCCACTGGTACCACTGTCAGGTTGTCGCACAGTATTGTGGGTAATATACATAGCAATGACCATTAATGAAAGAAAATAGACCAGCATGTACTAAATGAGAGAAGTTTACACCAAGAATGTCAACTCAGAACTTCTATTGATATTGATTTTAAATATTAATCTGCGGAGTTTAGAGTTGGACAATCAACAACCAGCCAGATACTTACCTTACGGAGAGTTATAGGACGAGTCAAGGCATACAACCTACCAGCAATCTTGACATTTATTGACATTAAGAAGACTTTTGATTCAGTACACCATGGAAACATGATGAAAATCTTTGAGGCAAAAGAAAAAGGAGAAGTGTATAGCAGCAGACGTGATAACAGACTTGGATTTTGCTGACGACATCGGCCTCCTGAGTGAAGAATTAAAACAGGCTCAGATACTACTCAAAAGTGTAGAAAAATCAGCAAGAACGGTGGGCCTAGACGTGAATGTTAAAAAAAGTGTAAGTATATGGCCTACAACATAGAAGGTGAATTTAACATCACAGAAATGTGATCCACCTTAGAGACAGTTGAATATTTCAAGTACCAAGGCTCATGGATAGACTGAATGGACAGGGACATTAAAGCCAGCCGCAGACTCAAGAGCATCTGGAAATCAACTCTGCCAAGAAACATCAAGGTCAATCTTTTCTGTGCAACAGTCAATTCTATCCTATTATATGGACACTCACGAAAGTACTGGAGAAACAGCTAGACAGCTGCTACACCTGAATACTCCCTGATGCTTAACTACAAATGGCAGCGCCATCAATCAAATCAGGAAGTATATTGTAATATGCCATGGGTAACTGAAAAAAAATCAGGATAAGGAGAATAAAATTAGCAGCACACTGCCTCAGGAACAAAGATGAAATAGCCTCAAAGCTAGTCTTACGGGCAGAGGAGCAGAAGAAGTCTAGCCTTCTCGTTTACAGAGACCTGGGTGTCGGAGAGAGACCAAGATGTTTGGAGGGCGATCACTGACTGAGGACACCTTTCGCAAATAAGAATTAATCTGCAAATCTGTTGCAAGGATTTTGCAGCTTCACTGCCAGCCCCAGCACTACGTTAGTAGAAAATGAGTAACAGAACCTCCATTGTTCTTTCCTAGACTGAAAAGCAAGCATGTTATTTCTTTTTTTGGCTTAATGATCAAAAAACTGTATTTTTGACATCATTTACCATGGCAGTGTGATGGATTGCTGTAAGAACATGACCGACCCTCCATGGCCATCTCACTTGGGAAGCCCAAACCAAACATCACCCCCATGTTCATTCCATACATTTATCCAGAGTGTTCTGATCAGCAGGGGAGGATGTACAACATTACTGAACAAAATGTCCAAGGCAGTAATTCAGCTGTTTAAAATAGGTGCATGGCATAAATACTGTGATTTCCGAGGCTCTATGACCACTGACTGATGAGCGTCTGGAGACCGTGATGAGCTCCTGGTTTAGATTTAGCTTGGGTGGAGATGAGGAAGGAAAAGATGGAGATGAAGGATTAAAGAAGAACCACAGAGAAGGAATTGGGTGTGGTACAACTAAGTGTTCTGTCATACATACACACTATCCCCTTCCCCTCTCTCCCTCTCTTCATATGTGAATATTTTCAACTGTCTTTTTTCCTCTTCCCCCCCCCACACACTCACTCTCTGATGAATACCCTATTCATTGAGCACTCCAACATGAATAGGGCAGTATGCCTGGTGTCCTTCAGGAAATACCACAGTGTGACCGTGCCGGTTTAGTAAGAAAACAGTTTCTCCATCCTATTCTTATCAGGAAAGGTTTATTAAAACTTCAGTGCTTTTTGTGGCTCAATATAGTCATCATGTTTACTATAATTTTGGAGGTTTTGAAAGCTCAATGGAGCCACAGATCTTCCCTGGAGTTAAAGTAATGTTGGAGAGACTTTTCCGTGATACACCGCTTGACTATAATTTGTCCTCCCATGCTGCAGTTTGTGTACGAGTGTTAAAGGAACAGAAATGAGTTAACATAGCAATAAATTGGCCAATATCACACAATTTGCGCACATCTAAATAGGGACCTAGTAGTAGTGCCAAATCTTGAATTTTAAATATTCACAATATTGAACATTTACTTTCTTTCTTTAAAAATATTTAAAGATTCAACATTTTCAACTTTAAATGAAAAAAAGAAAAAAAGTCCCAGATTTTCAGTATGGTGTTAGACTTTTGGACCCCACTCTACGTAAAAGGTTTAATGTTTGTAAACAATAGGTGCCAATCATTTCTATCATTTAGACTGGCAAATGTTTGAATGCACTGAACAAAGAAAACGAAAGGTTGAAATGCACTTCAAATCATTGCCACTATTCAAAGTACCAGCAGATGGTAGAGTCGGAGGTTTTATCAGTCTCAGTTTTGTAAAGTATAACCTTACCAAATAATTTGTCTCCTTAACAAACATAAAAATCCTGAAGAAACCCACTTTATGAACATTCCCCAACTGCCTACCTCCAGAGTTGAGGAAGCGTTTTCCACTGCGGACGTACGGGTACTTCTCTGCCAAATGTGCATCGGGCCAGATCACACCCTCTGCAGCAAACACCACTTTATGATTGACCTGCTGGAACTTCCTCAAGATCTCCTCTGGCCCACTGGTGAAGATCAGGTCATAGCTAAAGAGACAGAGAAAGTGTCATTCAGAAATTACCTACAGCAACATATAGTTGCTTTAATACCAACTACTAGACCAACATGCTTTCCCATTTAGCAAGTATGCATGAATTCACTCAAGAAAGTCTTATTTCTTCAGTTATGCTTACTGACAGTAGAAGGTTTTATAATAAAGTCATAAAGTCATATGACTTTATTCAAATAGCACTCAGCAAATCTGCTTCTGCTTAGAATTTCTACAAATTCTGAATGAGATCTGGTCATCTAGACCCTAGGTTCTTAAAGTGGGGCTGTGAAGTATAGCCAGAGGGTCCACAAATTTCAAATTTTCCTACTGTGGTGGAAATCACAACCCACCATTATCAAAGTTATTATATCCATAAATAATGTCAACTGGGATCTAATGACAATTTTAATAAAAATGGGTTATACAGATAGAAACATCAAGTTCAGAAATTGAAAAAAATATGGATTTGTTATACGGAGAATTCCTCCAGAAAAGGTTCAAAGAAGAACCCCTTTAGGAAGCGGTCAACTTAAACATGTATTCACACCGAAAAAGTTCAATATCTATGACTGTTCATTTCTTTGAAAAAAAAAAAAAAAAAAAAAAAGGCACCCTAAAGGTTCTTCAGTTTGTTCCTCCCTTTAGATTTCAAAATTCTAAAGAGAAAGTTCTAGAGAGAATTTCATAAAAAGTTTCATGGTCCAACTTGAGGTTCTAGGAAGAACTCTTTCAAAAATATTTCCAAGACAAATTCTGCCAATCTTTAAGGTTTCCTCCATCATATCATAAAACTGAAGGTTCTACGGAGAAAGGCTTCAACGAGAACCAATATATGAAGCAGTCCACTTAGAACCTTACTGATGGACCAAATGGCAAAAACTAATATTATACATTCTTTAAAAGGTTCCAGTTAGCACCGTAAATGGTTCATCTCCCCCATTAGTTGCTCCGACACTACAACAACAGAATCTAGAGAGAACTCTTTCAGAAAAGTAAACAGTCCACTTAGAACCTTTTTTCATAATAAATTTGTACTGTGGGACGGCTGCCATTTTTTTCACAATTAAAGGAAACCTTGAAAGTTGAAGAACCTCTGGACAAAGCAAATCCCATCTGCACTGTCACCAGTCTAGCAGACACAGTTGAGAACCATCCGGAAAATCTGTGTCAAGAATAAGAAGTGTTTAAAGGCTTCCGTTCCGGGCATTATTAATATCCATGGTAAGAACATCCAACATAAATGTCCAAAAACTGAAGCATACTCTACAGCCTCACATCTGGCATCCACTTGTGTCCAAATACACATATATCTCCACATCATACCACATCCAGACTGTTCACCCCATGCTAAATTTCAAAACCACTAAGAACTGGTCTGTAAATAGTAAGACTTCTCTTCTAATGCTTCTGCACTAATAACCCAGAGGAATGTGAGGTCACATCCTTGGGCCTTGAGCAGGGCTTTAACTCAACAGCTCAATTCTGTGCTTAGATGAATAGTCTCAAGTACGCAAATGCCTCCTAGAAAATAAATAAAAATGCTGACCAAGCCAATTGTGTTGTGCGTGAATGTTTGCCTAAGCCGAACATACGTAACTAAAACCTGCACCAGATTTATAAAACTTTCAGCAATATAGATTTTGTTCATTGTCACATGCACGTATCAGTCTAGTTCACAACATGGTCGATTTAGCCACATCCACAAAACTCCATAACAGGCAAAGCTCACAGAGAGCTGAAAATCCACTGCAGAGCATTAGTTACATGCTAACTTCGCCATTTCTTTTGTCCTCACTGAATGGCTAATCTTATGTGTCTTCATAGATTTGTTTTGGATTGCTTTCTTTCAAGTTGTTAATATGAAATGACTGGTTCACAATATGTTCATAAAATCTGTGTCACTGAAATAATTTCCACTTTTCTTGTGTGAATGCACCTGAAAATCCATGTTTATGAATCCATCTGTTCATATGTAGTTTGAAAAACAAGGTGCAGTATCCCAATGTGCCCATCCACCAGCCCTCCATTACTGACTAGACACCTAACCATTTAAAAAAAAACATCGCAGACAAAGAGAAGGTGAATCCTCTGCACTATAATTTTTAGGAATACTTCACTAAGCGCAAGCCTCAGTCATCTCTGGGTAAAGGCTGTCATTATGAGCTTTCCTCTAAACTCTGAAGCCATGAAGAAACCTGAAAATTACCTCTGAATTCAGACCCATGCATTTATAATGAGCAGTCTCAAAACATCAGAAAGATTTATAATAATGACTTTCACTGAATTGAGGAAAGGTGTTTTTATGAATCCATCTTAAGCAACCAAAAGCAGCCCCTGTTGCAGGTAGATATGTAGAGAGCTGAAAGTACTAGGTTCTCTTTAAACTGGCATCATGATAATTAATGCATCTATTGCAGTGAGCCAGACATGCTCATTATTCTAGGCATGCCATAATTTAACATGAGTAATGGATGTAAAATGAAAGACTGTTTATTCTGACTGGGCAAGTAAACATAGCACAAGTGCGAGTAGTTGGACAAATGTATATTCTCGATATAATAGCACTGCTGTGCAGCCATTATCACTGCCTGCTGAGAGTCATCATAATACTCTCTTCATCTCAGAGTTTCTCTTCACAGCTTTCTATGGATTTTTAGCCAGTAGCAATCCAGCTACATATTAGCCCTAATCACAGAAACATATCAAATAGCAGAAATTATTCCACTGCCAGCTCTACTCGAGAAACATCTGGTCCAAGTGCAAAGTGAAGAAAAGCCCTAACCTTCTCCTGACCCACAGGTCTTAATGAGAATGGATAAAGGAGGTGATTTTAACTCAGGCCCGGAGTACGGCTGTTATGAGTCTTGGCATTAAGTGTGCGAGCCCGAGTATATTCTCTACAGGAGTCTTTTTTTGCCTTATAATAATGTAGCTGTAATTTAACTTCAAGAAACACACTGCCCCCAAAAATGTAGGTAGCTAATGGGGAATGTGAGCCAGTAAATCTTAATGATCACAAACTTCTATTCATAATGCTAACTAATGCTTGAGATCATCCATCCATCCATCCATCCATCCATCTGGGAAGCTGGAGCCAATCCCAGCATCTTGGGGCGAGAGGCGGGGTACACCCTGGGCAGGTCGCCAGTCCACCACAGGGCCAACACAGATAAACAGCCACACACGCTCGCCTTCACACCTATGGGCAATTTATGCAATTTATGGTAGCCAGTTGACCTAATCTGCATGTCTTTGGACTGTCGGAGGAAACCGGAGCACCCAGAGGAACCCATGCATGCATGGGATCAGGTCAAACACACCTGAAGTAATAAACAGGTGAAACTGGAAATCATGCAAACTCCACACAGAAGGCACCCTGGGTGACCAGGGGATCGAACCCAGGACCTTCTTGCTGTGAGGCGACAGTGCTAACCACCGCACCACCGTGCCACCCCCTGTTTGAGATCATCTATTCTTTATTGTATTTCATAAGACAGCACAAATTTGATTGGTCAGAAAGATTGGGCTCTACGTATCTACCTCCAACATGTGCTTTTATTTGGTTGCTTAAGACAGAAAAATATCTGCTGTCTCACGTAACATATCGCTCATGTCACAAGTAGAAACTTAAACCAGTTGATGAAGTGGACTTTCAGTTCAACGACTAGCCAAAATTTCCTAAATTGGTATCCTCTTTATGCTCCCATATCACTCCTTACCTGTCTACAAAGAGGATCACCTGGTCTTCTTGGTCAGCCAGAGCCTCCATTGCTTCCTTTAGAAGTCGGACCTTCTGTCCTCCACCAATGGAGTGTCCCACGTCTCCTCCCTTCCATTCCTCACCCATGCCTAACACCTAGAAAAGTCCAGGCACAATTTAGGTCAGGGATGTCAAATTCATCTCAGATAATGGGCCACATTATTAATGGGCCAATATCGGGTGGATTGGACCAAAAACAGTTTGTAATGTTATAACTTAGAACTGAAATGAACTTAACTGGCATTATTGCTGTGCTATATAGCTTGTAACTCTGAATTCTGACTTCTGATTATGAAAAACTGAAAACATACGCCCTCAACTTGGAATTTCTACTCAGAATCCCGAGGTGGTCTCCTCAACCCAGAGTTCAGCACATGTCGTGAAATCATTTTTTTCTTTTAAAGGAGTTATACTGTTTATACTAGTATTCACTTTAAATCAAATCAACACACAGACCAATAAACTTGTTAAATCTATAACACTGACTATACAGTTCACTGTTAGGCTAGTTTGCCAGTGAAGTAAGTACCTGTGTGTGAGTGTGTGTGTGTGTGTGTGTGTGTGTGTGTGTGTGTGTGTGGTACCATACCAGTCACCATACCAGTTTATTTATTAAATTGTTTACAGTTAAAAAAAAAAAAAAGGTACCCTCCCCCCTCACTGTAAAATTCCCTTCATAAAGAAACACTTGGCGCTTTTAGAAAGAAACATTGATACCGCACCAAATGTTTTGCATGCTATTGAAAAATAATGGCATTAGCACATTTCGTGGGTAGCTGAATTTATGGCCCTGAGAGTGTTCATCTATTTCGCCCCCTAGTGGAATAACAGAGACTAGCTCTTTCAATTCATCTCAACTCTTTCAATTACAATCCTAAAATCAATCAGTGGACCAGATTAAAAACTATCAGGTCACATGTTTTACACCCTTTTAATGTATTGTGCATAAAAACACCATAGACATACTGATATGAAAATCTTATATCACCTATTCTTCATCTAAACAATTGTTGTAGCTTTCTAATTGGCGTTTCTGATCCTCACGAGCGCTGGTCAGGAGCAATGATGGTCTGATTCCATAAATGGCAGCATTTAAGCAGACGCCAAAGCAAAGCCAGCTGAAGCCAAGCTCCCAGTCTTCAAACACAATTTGCATGTTATGTTAAGAAACACTGAGGTAAAACATAAGCCCTATCTAGCCTTGATAGACTCGAATGTCTTAAATCCAAAGCAGACGTTTGCACCAAATTTAATTAACCAATCACAAAAGCAAGATGAAGCAGGACGTCAGACTCTGAAGCCAGACATTTTTGACATTCATGATGCTACCAATGCCGTTCACTCCTTTCAGTTCGCCTGCGAAATTATGAGATCCCGACATTCTGAAATCACACAAAGCTCCAAAGAATTCAGACTAAATCGAGGTCAGTGCTTTAGGAGAAACAGATTTGGCAATGAGTAACTGGCGAAACATTTCTCACAATGAGTCTTACCTTCACGGAATATCTGAAGTAATTTGCAGACTGCATGAAGCGGAGAAAGCCATCTGTCTCTTGTGTGGCCACAGTGAGGACAAGCAGTTTTTCTAGAGAAAGAGAATTTCAGAAATTAAAAAAGAGAAATGTACAGGGTCATGTTCATTTGAACAGAATATATCCACACATTTAAAAAAAAGCTATGTTTTAAATCCCAATCACTAAAGGGCACTAAACTACAATAAATATTTAAACAAGAATTGATACCACCACAAATATGGTACACTTTGGTAAATATGGTCTTTTCTTTAGGATTACATTAAAAAATCTGTTTTAATTGTTCAGCCCCTAATCAAATTATTTACTGTATTATGGACTAATTATTAATCCATCAATTCTTTGAGTTTTAACTTCACAATTGGGTCTCGTCCATTATTCACCATAAACCTTACCCCATTTGAAAACTGTTATACTAATAATTGTAAGTGTAATTATGACTCTTAGTATGTATATTTTAACATCTGTAACCAGTGTGGCAAAAATGTGTACAGTGCACAATGTAAAACATCAGTCATGCCAAAATCCCCTGCTTTTTGAGAGCCACTTCACCATAATGGCGTGTATGTTGTTTTTTGGTCACAGTATGGAGTAAAAAAAAAGGTCTCATGTTGCTCGAAACCAAACTGCAACCAAACCTCAAACCTATGTCAACACTATGAGAATTGACTCAAGAAGAGTATTCCCTCACGTTAAATGGATAAACACAGGGAAGATTTTTAATCACTATAATTTGGGGTCCAAGCACCAAAGGTATTAGAAGTCATTTTCCCAGTAAGAAAACAGGTTTATCTATTAATTCTAATTTCTAATTCTCATTCTGACATTGAACTGTCCATGTGAGCGTCATGAATGACATCAAGATAGTAAAAAGTCATACATTCAAAGAGGAAAGGGTGCTATTCTTCAACTATTACCCAGATCAGAAGTAATAAAAGCATCTGAATTTTTTTCTCAAGTAAAAGTGCTATTGCTCATCTAAACAAATTTTCTGTGCAACCCAAATGCATTCAAGATAAAAACCCAACAGATCACCAGTTAGACCATGCGTGACTGACTCCTGAGGCTAATCACTAGCTATAACCAAACGTTCCACTCAGACTAATTGTATGTCTGGAAAGAGATAGTAAAATAACCTTGTTGCGACTACTCTTATGAATAAATCATCTAGTAAAATTGACATACTGGTTGAAATTCTTCACTCAAGTTAAAGTCGAAAAATATAAATGATTTCTTCAATTTGCCTAAGGTATGAATTGAAAAGTACAAGAAACCTTCACATACGACTAATATTTCTACCTCAAATCACAAACCGATTTACTTTTTGACGGTAAATTAGATTTAGAGCTTGGAACCAAGGAACATGGGGAAATATAATATAATATAATATAAGGCTAACTTAAAAAAAGGTTTATTCCTAATCTCTAAAATGTTAGCTGCTAATAACTGCGACCATACAATCTGAATGCAAATAGTTCACTGTTTCAGTACAAACTGCTGCGATAAATAAAAAATGTATATACACTACCGGTCAAAAGTGTGGACACGCCTTCTAATTCAATTATTTCTTTATGTTTATGACTTTAAAAGAGACTGGATAATGATGGACTGGTGTTTCTCTTTACTTAGTCGGGCGGTTGTTGACATAAAAGGTTATTAGTGGAATTTCTTTCCTTCTTAATGCATTTGAGAGCAACAGTAAATAGTAAA
>JAQQZR010000033.1:26125758-26152077 GCA_030068235.1 Notoglanidium macrostoma | reverse complement strand
GGGTAAGATAATGCCGATTGCATCATCACGGTAAATGGTGGCTACTTTGAAGAATCTGAAATATGAAACATATTTTGTTTTGTTTTTTACACTTTTTTGTTTACCACATAATTCAGTATATGCCGTACGTGTCGCTTCATAGTTTTGATGTATTCAGTAATGTTTTACAGCATAGAAAGCAAAAACATTACATTTTTACACTGAACTCATTTATACAACTGAGGGTTAAGGGTTAAGGGCCTTGCTCATGGGCCCAGCAGTGGCAGCCTGGTGGTCATGGGATTTGAATTCATGACCTTTCAATATTTAGTCGAAGGCTTTTAACCTTGAGCCACTACTGTTTCAGGGAATACAGTAGTCTGTAATAGTAAATAATGATCTACAATATGATTTTTCTCCAGTACAGCTTGGACAATATTCTTGCTGACTCTTTGACCTTCTTCATATGGCTCAGAGAATGTGTTTCTTAAAACACCACTGGAAAAAAAAATCAGCTTGGACAGGAAACCATCGTGAGAGCATATTTTTACTATGCTGTGCTTTTTGAAACAGGGAGAAAAAAGTAAAGCAGGCAAGGACAGGAGAAACTGGATACTCAGCTCAGAACAGGGGTTTTGCGAAATATTGCTGTATCGAATAATCTGAAAAAATACCTCATATCAACTTTTAACTGATAGTTGAACTTTTTTTTTTTTTTTTTTTAATTCACACGTTTCCATTACAACGTCTGCAATTTCATATTGTGCATTAAGCAGGTTAATAGAAACACATATCTAATGATGGCCAGGATGTGAGATGTGCGGTCAACAGCATAGATGTTGCATTTTGAACCAACTGAAAGATAGCTGACTGATAAAGTCACATGTAAAGGGAATTATAATTATAAATTATAAATTATTATAAATTATAAATTAGAATTATACTGACTAATGTTTAACGCACAAGATTGCAAAAAAAACTGGATGCTAAATCTCTGGAAAGTCAATGTTTATTTAGTCATGGGCCTTTGCTTACTTTCAGTCTAAGTTAATAAAAATGGGGTACACTGTTTTGTGCTAACCATCCCTGAAGCCTGAGCTGCTCCTGCCAAGCTGCTGGACGCCGTCAAGAGCCATTATTACTGGGAAAGTGACATCACGTGTCCAACATAGGGTGCCAAAAAAAGCATTTATAATCCCACTATCCAGTGTCACCCAGGAGGGTGTTTATGTAAAAGCTGCTTTCTGACAATCTACTGTTAAAATCCCTACACAAATAAAATATAATTGAATTCAAAATTCTTTAGCTAAAATTAGTTTAAAAACTCCCAGGGAACATAATACAAGTAATATATCAAACCTAACAAGATTTTATTTTGTACGATAAAATCTCAGTAACATTTGCCTAATAACATGGAGCCAAATTATATTTAATGAGCAAGAAAAAATGTAATGCATTCGGCGGTATGTTGGTTCGAATCACTGTCTCAGAGACGACCAGTGGAATCTTGTTTCTCTTTTCCATCTGCGTTACATTTCTCTCACGTCATGAACAGAGAAGGCCACGGCACTGACTGCACTCAGACGGCATTACTCCATTACACACATTCCCATTTTAATCTTGAAAAGTCGAGTGGGGGTGGTGGAGAACATCTGGCGAACTTATTACTGACAAACAGCTGTGTTCGCTGTAACAGAAAACATTTCAGACACTTCCTTTCCTGCGATAGGATCACATAGGTAATGTTACGCCCGAGGCTTGCATACGACCCTACCTCATCATGGCACAATTTTAATGTGACTTTAATCATTGTTCGAAATGAGAAATACAGTAGGTCAGACGAAAAAATGGATTTATGGATGGATTAAATGTGTAAAAGGCAGCATCTTCCATCCTTTCCTAGAAAGATACAAGATTTCTGTCTGGAATATTTGACTCACTTTACAGTAACAACCAGCAACTAGCTTTAAACTGGTTCATATTCATATTACATATGTCAAGTATGAAACACTTAGAGTTGTGTTGTTATGAGAAACTAATCAGCGAGTCACTGTTACAACACCAAAGTTGATTTTCCAACAATTGTTGGAAAACCAGAAGTGTTATCAATTTTCTGTTTTTACATAATTATAAGTACATTAGTGTCGATCATCATTCACTCGCGTTTTTCTCTCTTCATGGGTTAAGAACTTAAAAAAGTACAGCGTGTCATCTTAATCAGAAGCTGGAAACCTTCTGAGTCCTGAAGAATCCTTGCAAACAGAAATCCTGCCAGAGAAAATCAATCAACATCTTCTGACCAATCAGCTCTCAGAACTCATCAGCGCTGTAGTATAAACAGTTTTATTCCCTAAATTGCAGATGTCACCGAGTTTGTCGGACTTTCTCTTCCAACACCAACACAGCTGGAGACGCTTACTTCTCAGTGGTACAAGACAAACAGCACATGAAGCTGGTTTGATTAGGCGCTCTTGGACCAGACATTTCTAGGGACTCCATGAGAGGAACTACCCGCTGAGAGCTACCCTCCGAGAACTACATACATTCAAGGGCTCTTTTCTGTTTCCATTTGCACTGGCTGTAGGAATGCCGAAGTGACGCAAGCTAACTGACGGTTGCTATAGCGATGTCACTAGTTTGTTGTTTGTTTTAACATGAATGTGTGTCTTGTCCATTAATGTTCTTGTGTTGCTATGAACACAGCAAACCAGCAGCACTAGGATTTAAAATGGTCCACTTGTTTCGGATGGATGCTTCTAAAGAAAAGGATCATTTCACTGTGAGGTAGAATGGGGAGACCAGGAAGTGTCACGTGCTGACAGTTAATACTTTATTTTACATTATAAAGAGCACATTTGTGGTGGAAAGTAGCTGCGTACTGCTCAAAATATTTTTACTTGATACAGATTATTATTTTATGATGGCCTTTCTAACATGATAGCCAAAAAAAACCCTGGACAAGAACATTTACTTCAATTATGATTTTTATTTCCTGCTTAGATGCGTCAAAATTGCGTTGTGTTTCGCGTCGTACATAGGCTCAAGAATCTTCACTGTCGGTCCATTTGTCTGTTTTTTTTTTTTTAACTCTTTTTTTTTTTTTCACTTTAAGAACTGGTGTTTACATGGCTAGCGTTTTACATGGATTTTAAAAATGCCGGTTATGCATTGGCTCATGTGTCCAACCGATCACCATACACTTACGTCTGGACCAATCACCAATCAATGTGCTGGGAGAGTATCTACCCTGACTACGATCGTCCTTAGTTCCTACAGTTCTAAGAACTATGAAAATGTTCCTCCTAGCTGAAAGCATCTATTATATCAAAGTCAGCATCTGAACATGGACTTTACACTCAGTGTAATGGTTCCTGAAAGGTACTTTGAAGGGTTAATGGTTCACATAGGTTAAATCTAGCTCTTTACATTGAATCTAGCACATTCAAACTGAACAACCCATAATTATTCAAATGATCCCTTAATAAAAGCTTTTCTCTTCTCGGAGAAACTTTCTAATGAGGATCATTTTGGAGCCTTTCCTGAAAAGGGAACCGTCTTTTGTAGTCTTCCTCCATGACGACAAAATGTTTCGCGTAGGGATTAGAAAATTGTGAGACGGTGAGTGACCCATTTCTTTGGCACGGAAAATGAAAGTGACAGAAGAAATCACAATCACATTCGCAAGAATGGCTGTTTATCACCAATCGTATGAAACCGCTCCTCAGGGACTAGTTTACAAGCACTTCCCATCTATATCTGATCATTTGACAGTGACTGTAAACCACACAGTCTTTTAGTGCTCCATTCATCTATGGCATTGAATACATGAGGATGATTTGTCTGTACACGGTCAGATTTATGCCCCAGGAACAATTTCCCATATGTTAATAGTTATTTCCCTCCAAATGGAGTGAGCGACTGGCATTGGAACCCCTTTTGGCTGGTCACGTGATTAAAATTCTGAAACTCTCGTCGTGCTATAGTAGTTCAAAATATGATGATTATTCCATGTGCCTTCTTCATGTTGGTTGATGAGGTTACTACCGAGAAGTGATGCCTGTTTATGGAGTCCACAGATGGAGGTTCATGCACTGCAGTCTCACTTTAAGATGAATGAAAAAAAGAAAAGCAAATGCATGTAGAACTCATTGGAAACCTGGGAAAGGTCAGGGCACAGGGGCATTTAACATTACTGCAGACTTTAGTTTCACATTTTTAACCATGAAGGATGAACGATTGGGAGTGCAGATATGTTAAAGATGCACAAAGGAAATGTTTAGACACAGTCTTGGTCATTTTCCAATATTCAACTATTCCAGTTGAACCCAATTTGCTTTTCTGTTGTTATAGCCCATCTGTCTCAAGGTTTGACATGTTGTGCATTCTGAGATGCTCTTACATCAACAAGGCATTTCCACCCGCAGAACTGCCTCTTACTAGATGTGCGTTTCTCACACCGTCTGTGTAAACTCGAGAAGTTGTTGTGCATGAATTCCAGAAGATCAGCAGGTTCGGAAATTTTATGACTTTAATCTCAGAGAATGTGAGTTTTCCTTGGAATATCAACCCCCTCCCCCTGGTCCGTAATTTGTTTGTTTGATAATCATAAAATATGCTTTTCCTTTTGCAAGCATTAGTTATTCATTGCTATGGGATCCCTGATATCGCCATGGACATGCCTATGAATACAAATTTACCATGAATACCACCCCTAAGAGATTTTTTTCTCTTTTCCTGGACACTCACACTACAGTCGCCTGTGTCAATGTTAGCATTGCAGATGCCTGAGTCTCAGAGAACATAGGAAACACACAGAAAGAGAGAAAAAAGACCTTCGCTGCTCGCTTAACCTCAGTCTAAACCCGAACATTACTGCAAAACGTCACATCCTGAAGTTTATTCAGGTCGTATTCAGAGAGTTTAAAAGCACAAGAAATCTAAAATGTAATAAATGTTACTCACGCTCAGTAGCACCTCAATGATTCATCATCAAGAGCTGAAATCTAGCAAATGAACTGATATTTAAGATGGAAATCGCTCCAGAGAACTTGGACAGCTACATAAACAGTGACAGCTGGTTGTGATATAAGATGCTGAGCATTGATATCTGCCAATAGGTAATGATACTATTCAGGTTTAACGATGCATCACATCACAAGATCTTTATTGACGGCATAAGCATGAATAAATAATCTGATTAGGATGCTTAAAATGAAACCTTATACTGCTACAATTTCAGCCGTGCTAGTCCATTTTTACCAAATCACAACTGTTGGTTTCAACAGCTACAACAGGTTTTTGCAGCACCTCTGTTTGAAAAGGGAGTGTCAGATGAACAAGAACACACTCTTAGTGCTCAGACTCCTCTTCAACACAGCCCAATTAGTCTGGCATGCAGCAGGTGAGGGTCTGATATGGAACACTGGAGCTTCTGTTCTGATGCGCATTGAAACAGATGAACATGTGTTCATAATCATGGCGCTTAGGTTTTATGGTTCTGTTGCGTCGTAAATCAAATTCATCTGTGGTGAAAATGGACAAATGCTTGGTGGGACAGATCTTGCATGGAATTAAGTCTCAAAATATTTACAGTGAATCTTTCAGAACGTAGTCTTATCCAATTTATAATTTAGAAAGGATATGGGGGTTGAGGGGCATGTTCAAAAGGTCCAGCACTGGTTCTAGTTGTATGTGAAAATATAGATCCATAAACCATTTGCAGGAACATTAAGACAAGAATTAAAATATTTAGTCAGGAAAAATGCTGTATCCTACAAACGATCTTGAAATTATAAGAAAATTAAAATATGAGGAGTCACACTAATGTGAAACTCCATTGATCATCTTCAAATCATATAACTGGCAATTAGTTACTGAGATTGTATGCTGTATAAGGAATACGCTGTCTTTTTTTTAATTATTAATTTAATGACGTTTGTGAGTCATTTAATTTTAATGACTTGGAAAAAAAAGCAATCCATACACTAATAATAAAAGGTTAGGCAGTAAGGGTCTATGCATAAATCTTTAATTTATAGAGGTCATTTTAGAGCCAATTTCTAAGCTAATTTATAATTTAGAAAGAATAGAGCTTAATTGTGCCCAGGGACCAAAATGGAAATGAATAACTAAATAATTAAACAGTGGAAACATGATTAATCCAGGAAAAAGTAGGTCAGGCTTAATGTTGGCAAAAATCACCGCGGCACATTCCAGTCATCTGAAAAGTATCCTCGATATTCCGCCACTTCAAATTACTACCCTCATAACTGACCTCATTACAACTCTGATCAGTACTATAGCTATAGGCAATTTACACTTCCCAAACAGGAAGTGCAAGAGACAGAGCACAGCACAGACCATACAGCTATATGGCTGTGTGCATACATAAAGGCACATTAGACCATAAATTCTTTAGCATATCATTTAGGCAAATATCAGTCTACAGTAATAATATGGCTGAAAACACATGTACAATTTAAGAACAATATAAATTATAAAAAAGAATTAAAAGCCTTCAGTTTTTAAAAAGTAACTTATCACAAGGTACCCAATCCAACAATCCAGCCAAGTAGGAAAATAAATTCTCTGAAGAAGAACTCGAACTTATCGCCACTTGACTTAAGCGCCACTTGACCCTGTATTTCCATAGTGCACAGGGTTCCAAGCAGAACCCAGCAGGAAAGCCAAAAACTTTTAACTATACATGGAGAGACCCTTGGGAGGAAACCCATGCTGACACAAACAAAACTCTCCATAGACAGAAACTAATATATCTCCTTTGAAAGACAGAGCCATCACTCATCAAAAAAACCCTTGAGCAGACACCCTTGTCTAAGAATCTGGAAACCCATTCAGACCCAAAGTAATTATAGGAAATCTGCAAATTTGAAACCAAACACCTGACCATGGAGCTGTGAGGCAAACATCGTTGGAGTGGGTTCTATTACGAACCCATGTGAGACGCTAAGAGTCCTTAACTCTTCAAAGACACCTTGTTTTAAGCCATACAAACTTTGCATAGACAGTAACTGGGATTCAAGTTTGCACCATGGAGCATGGAGTTCTGAGATTATCACAACATGAAATGTTTATCTAGAAGCCTAAAAGGTTCTTCTGTCTGTCCCTCTGGGGAAACCTTAAAAGCTCTATGTAGAACCATGTATCAGACCATTTTTCTTTTAGAAAAGGTTCCGAATAGAGCCTCTTAAGAAATCTAGATCCATTAATGATCCAAAGAATCCTTAAGAAACCAAAAATCTGGAAAGATGGAAACTCTGAACCGCTGAACCTGAAGACTTGGAAAAATAGATTGCCTGTAGCATTTTAAAGGGTGCATTGGGTTGTCTCCCTGGGGGAACCTTTAGGAGTTCAATGGAGAATCATACATGAAATTGTTTTTTATCCCTGAAAGTTCGAAGCACAACTGACTTAGGAAGGCAGGAACCTTTCTTCAGAGATCCCTTGAAGAACCTCCACAGACACACACACACACACACACCTATCCATTATACTTCTAACCAAGATGAAAGAAAATTACAGTGTCAAATTGGAAGAATTTTAATGTAACCACAAGAAGGTTCTTCTTGTACATGCCAGCAGGACTCTGTACCTGCTAGTCTGGAAACTAGACACACACACAAACTACACACATTCCTGCACCAAGGTAGGCAGCCCATGTGTTTCTGCTCTGGACCCAGAAACCTAATTTGAGGCCCGGGTGTACAATAAACCAACGGAAATGATCCTTGGGCAGACGTTATTTCAGCTGCCCATGACTAAAATAGAAGTGTATTCTCCTGTGGGCCATTGGAGCTGATGGCGGGTAAAAAGCACACACATTTCTGCTCATAACCCCTGAAACATGTCTTGTATCAGCTGACGTTATGCATGTTGAACAACGCTGCACCAGCTCTGCCATAATACCCTCTCAGTGATGACTAATGTGTGACATCACCTCCATCTGCCAGACCTATATCCTCCAGACTTCTGCCCAAAAGTGATGGAACAAACCAAACTCCCTTATTTAACTTTTCCCAGGATGGAAAATTATTATAATTTTAGAGATCAAAGAAAAAGAAGACGTTCAACTGCCTGACAATTTTTGCCATCCCATCCTTCTCGAAACTGGGTCAAGCGTTGCCATAGGAAAGACTTTTATTAGGAAAAAGCCGAGTGAGATGGGAACAACAGGCTCTGTTTGCTAAACTGCTAATAAACCATGCTGTTAAAAGCACAGATGATTCCGTTACCACACAGCACGAACAGTTTAGATTAGAAAGCCAGGTAAAGTAGCGTTGCATCATGTCTCTTGATTTTGTCAGAATGCTTCATTTCGATAAGCTGCTGATTAATTTTCCATAACAGCAGTTCTGACAATAGTTCAGCTACAAATCACTGGTTTATATTAATGTGCTTGTTCTAAAATGTGAGAGTTTCTATAGTAACGACTTTCACATGGACTTGTATGGAGGACGCGCCACATAAACAGATTGAAAAGACGCGTATTTATATATTGCAAAGTTTTCTGTAGGAGATGTTTATTTATTATTTATGGAAGAAGTCTCCAGCGTTAGTGCTTTACCTCTGACTGCTATAATGCCATTGATATGTGAGTATGATTCATTATTAATTGACTAACATTAGTTGACACTATAGCCATTTAAATGGAATTATGGTTGGATTTCATTCAATTTCATTTCAAAAGTATGAATCATAACCCAACCTGTTACCCAAAACCTATTCATACAAATGAACATTTGCTAATCGATTCGTCATATCTAAAGGTCCACTGTGTAGGATTTAGGGGGATCTATTAGCACAATGGTGTGTTTTCATTAATCTATAATTACACGTAACAACGAATCATTGTGTTACGTAAGCTTAGAATGAGCCTTTTATATCTACATAGGCAGTACGTCCACCTCTACGTAGCCGCCATGTCGCAACACTACAGTAGCCCAGAACGGAGATACCTCTTTAAGTTTTTACAAGTGGTCGCATGAATCCAGAAGGAAGTACCAGAAGGATGGAAAAGAAAAAGAAAGGAAGAGCTTGCTAGCTAAGAATTTTGAGAACCCATATTTTGATAAATGGAGGATCATAATTATTTAGCACAGAAAAAAGCAAGGGAGTGTGAATATAAGTACATGGAAGTACACTTATGGGCACCTGATGGCCACCGTACATTCTAATATGCGCTTGAAAAGGGAGGGGTAAGGGAGGGGCATTCAGGTTGAATCCTACACAGCGGACCTTTAACCTTTAAGTCATTAGCTAAGTATGACCTACTTTATAGGAGTGCTTTCATACTTGTTCTTTTTCCAGGAAAAGTGAAAACCAGAGCATTTATTGTACTAATAAGAAAAAAGGACCAGATAGTGTAATGTGTACACTGTAACCATAAAAATGCTCTCATCAGTTCTATAACTGGTATTGATTAAACAAACAAGCTTGCTCTCTAGATTAGATCTATTATGATCAGTAAATCAGATGAAGAGGATGTTTGTCTTCACTGTATTACTGGAGTCAGAAAATATAATGAATTTGACCAGCTTCTTTGATTTGAACGTATGCAGCGACAGTTACAGTGGAATGTCACGTTACACACTAGTGAATATCCCATAAAAAGACAACCTTAAACATGCGCTACTCAAATTTAGGCTGTTTTAATGAAATATCCGCTTGGCTCCAATTTGAAAATAGTAGCCAACACGTCCACCAACATGCACTGGGGGGATGGGTTGTGGTAAAATTATTATTTTTTTCGTTGTTGTAGTTTCAAAACAGCATAACCAATGCCATTTTAAACATTATGAATACATTCTTTGGAAGTGCTGACAATACATATTATTTGTGTACATTTAAGATATTTATTTCTGTCCACACACACTCTCTGAATGAGAGCATAAAAATGACGACATCCAGAAGAGCACTGAGCAGGGATTATTTTTCGGAAAATCTGAGCATTCTGTCCAGAAGAGCACAGACAGACAGCAAAGATGAGAAGTAAGAAACGAAACAGAGGGCCAAGAGTAATGTTTCATAGTCCTACATCCATCCTCTGATCGTTGGCTCAAGGCAGAAAGATGAGCGACCAGCTTATTACTCTGTAACTCATGAGGCTGCTTGCATAGAATTCCACAGAAACAGCAAACACTGACACACTGCTCTAAAGCCATTTACTCAAACACAGTCCGCTTCAATAAAGGACGTGGCAACCCATCACCCTGTTCCCCACGAAGGCCAATTGCAGGGTTCGGTTTGCCAGGAGCCGCAGCTTGCTGAGCCCAGAGTGTTATATTCTGGCTCTGCTCCCTAATATGAAGGCCGCATATGGTTTACTGCCCCATGCAGACTGTAAAATTTATAAAGACTGCTAGGAAAGGATGCAAATATAAAGAGGGTCATAGATTTTCAGCTTTCCCATGGTCACAGGGTCAGGAACAGATCATGAGCCTTTGGCTGCGCTTTTAATTTTCAGACTTTGCAGGGAAATACGATTTATATGCTGATGTTGTATATTTAGCGATGGCTGGATAGAATCATCTATCGATATCTCAACAAAAAAATTACTAGAGTTCAGCTATGTTTTGTATTATATGACAAAGGCTCAGAAAACAGCTGCATTTTAATTGTTTCCAAATCCATAATCTGGGTTCTACTGGGTTCATGCCTGGTTTACTTTCAATACCAAACATGGTAAAGAGAAAAAAAGGTGTAACCCTTTTCTTCAAACCAAAGAACACCATGCCTTGTACTTTCATTACATGATGCTTATACGGTCTACCAACGTTTAGCAACCAACCCATGGAGGATGAAGCCTAACATATGCTAACTGCATTCGGAGGAAAGCCCTCTTTTGCATACATGACCTCACAGACTAGTGTCGCATTGTTAGTCATAGGGTGGGGGGAACGTGGGGGTGCGTGCCCCTCCCACCCTGAGAACATGGCCAATTTTGCCTTCTAGGCTCCTTGCTGTGGATGGTCGTGGCTTCATCAGGATTTCAACTCAATGTCTCCTGATGATGATGAATGCTTTTCTGTCGTGCCCTTGAGGAGCCCTGTATACAGTATATATACACAAACCCATATACTATATATATACATATACATATATATATTAGTTCAGCCTTAGTTTACTGATTACCAAATTATCATCTCCTCTTCATGTAGCAAAGAGCACCTTTAAATTACATTGTATACCATTAGGAACTAAAATATTACATTTAGTTCTAGGGTAGATTAAAGATTTAGAGGACCCTCTTCTTTAGTATAAATGCAAATTGCTCAGAGATAAAGACAAAAGCCTGGGAAAGAAAGATAAGATACAATTCCACTACATCTGGTGCATAAAACAAACATTTAACATATAGTCAGGCATACATTGCACATGAAATACTTAAAAGTCATATTAGTTACAACTCAGAGTATGCAAGACGTTCAAGAGCACAGAGCGTTATCTGTGTAGGAAAGCCACTGCACACATGGTATACGTCTTCACATGTCAAAAGTAGCAATCAAGCATCGCTCGCTCCAACATAAAGCACCATTATTATGGTGTTCAGCTAAAGGTTTAACACAGGTCTGTCCTGTCTAACCAAGCTGTGTTCGGTTAAGCAGGGAATGATGAAAAGACAAACACATATTTATAAAGTGACAACTTTCCAGAAGGTAATGTGTTTAAAGCCTTCTTTAACATGTCATGCCCTAAATATCACAGATTTGCTCCAGCTGAGTCTCCACGTTCTTCTTGGATCATATCCATACACTGTGGTCTGGTTTTCTCCTTTTCAGAGAAGTGTGTTGTACAGGACAGAGCGAAGAATGAAGTTCTCACTTAATAAAACGAATACAGGTTTACAGTGTGTTAGATACGGAGTGCTATAAAGGAAAGGTTTTGGGTTGAACGTTTTTAAAGTTAAACACAATGTCTTGAAAATAAAGACGTTGTTTTAGAGAGAAAAGATTAAAGTTGAAAGTGCTAACAAAAACAAACATTGACCTAGAACATCCTAACGATTAGAAACTTTCTATGGGACTATGTAACTTTCTATGTAACTTTCTATGTAACTTTCTACACCTGACCATTTAAACTTTGCTCTCATACCCTTCTCCATTTGATGATCTGTTCTTAAAGAGCTACATAACCTTTTTAAGCATTTTAAATTTAGAAGTTTAAAGCCTCGGGCGCTGAAATAACGACTTAACAAGGTTCCTTTTCTTTTTTAGTCACACACACACACACACACACACACACACACACACACACACACACACACACACACACACACACACACACACACAGTTCATTTAAGACGTGCGACTTTTACTGTGCCAACACAAACCATGGCTCGGGGGGAGATGAACCTGTGAGTCGCATCCAGGAAAATTCCACGAGCCCTAAAGGACACTCAGGCGCTGGTAGAAAACAAGGTTTTAAAATAGTAACGCTAATAAAATGACTTTCTTACCTGTCGGGATTTCGTGGGCGCATTGAGCGCAACCGAGCAGCAGCAGCGCGAGGCTGAGGGCATAAATCCCCGACAGGAACATCACGACCCGACTTCAGATTCAGGACTAGAGGACAGAGTGCTAGAACAAGCCCAGGAGCCAGAGAACAGGGTGAGAGAACAAGAACAATTCCGCCCAGTCAGTCTGAGCGCTTTTCCTTTTTCTTTTTTTTCCTTTTTGGCTCAGCAGTGCGGGTCAGTGCGCACCCAGTCCATTCAGTCCCGCACGAGTCCCACAGTCCCGGAGCAGAGAAAAGAGAAGAGAACACACACTCCAAACACGCACACACACAGAGCTGGAGACGACATGCACCTACAGTGGGACAAGGAGGGAGACTGAGGAGGGTAGTTCCAGTGCGCAAAAGGCGGAGTGATCGCTTTGACCCATGACATAGCAAACCCCCCTCCCTAAAACACACACACACACACACACACACACACACACACACACACACACACACGCACACACACAGAGAAAGAGAGAGAGAGCAAACAAGGCCAGATCCTGTATAAAAAATGGTCCAATGCCAGATACATATGAACATAATCCAACTTTCCACACATAGAATACAACTCAGTGATCCAAACCATATCATATTAACAGCACTTCCCAACTATTTTAGCTACAATCATGATTCTGATTGGTCAGAGGGTTTTGATTCATTTCCTTTAAGAGCAGCTCTGAGAGTGGTTCCGACCGTAATCCAAAATCACAGGTTGTATATTACTTGACTCGTTCTGATCCGTAATTTAGGACTATAATAAAGAAATGTCTGGCAATTATTGAAAAGTTTTCTGTAACGAGATGTTTAGAAAAATGCTCAAGTGCCAGCGTTTCATCATTTAGTCACACAAGTTTTTTCAGGATAGAAGACTTTGTGAGTTCCTTTTTTTTTGTCTCATTATATCCAAGAGACAAAAAAGAGAGGCTGGTGATGGAATGACTCTTTATTGCTGATTTAATGTAAGTTATGTTTTCAAGGACACGTTTTAACATTTAATGTAACTATAAATGGACAAAAAGTATGATTTGGGGGTGTTTTTTTTAATTAAAAAAAGGTAACTGGCAAATTGTGCCATGGTAAAAGAGAACTGAAAACACTTCATGTTCATAAAATACTCACCTTCTACTTTGGATTTAAATCCGAATACAGATACAGATAAAGATGTTTGGAGAACTACATTATGCGTATTTGTCACTGTGTTACACCCTTGAACAGCTCAACCATATGTTTTATTTCATATACTTAAATTAGTCAATCTTCACCAGTGTAAGAAAAAAATACAGACTGGCTCTGGCACATATATATATGTGCAGTTATTTAAGGAGAAAAAAAACACTCACTGATATGAAGTTTTTATTAACATTTAGGGAAGGAGTCTCCAGTGTAAGCACTTTTTAACATTCAGTTAATTTTCCACTACAGGAAAGTTTTCAGGATAGTTTGTGCCTTCTGCTTGACAAGTTGAATATGACAATAATGTGTCATAATAAATAAATGCATAAATAAATAAATTAATAATAATAATAATAATAATAATAATAATAATAATAATAATAATGATTTACATAGCTACATTACACAATATTACATGTATCAGAACATAAATAATTAAATAGTCAGATGAGTTGTTTATTATTAAGTTAAAAATTCGAATAATTGGCAAACCTCTGTGTTATAAGACGAATGGTACTACTATTACTATGGTAATACTCTACCTATACCTGCACACCCACAAGTCTTTTTTGCTTTATTTAATCAATCATAAAAAAAATAGGGCATCACTTGAGCCTCATAATAAGATATAGGTATATGTAAGAATAATGGCTTCACTGACCTTAATCTCATCTGACTGCTGAATGCATAAATTAGGAGCATTTTACCTTCTTTCTTCTAGACACAAATTTATTTTTGCAATTGTGTTGCTTAAATTTCATAACACACACAATTGCAATGTGTATTGATTTTTCAAAGTCATTTTTCAAACATTTTTCTAATGTTTTTTTTTTTTAATTATAACAATAAAGACTCGCATCTCACATCTGACCTCATATTCAGTTGGTGAGAAAAGTAGGATTATTTTTTACACTGGTTTAAATCATTGGTGACCTGTGACCCATGGTGTACCATGTTTTTTTTCCTGGGGGAATTAACAAAGATGTAATCTAGTATGAGGAATGCCTGTAGATGCTTAACTTTTACCCTAGGGCTCTTTATTACTTTTGTGAGAATGTTCTTTGTAAGACACAACTCCTATAGAGATAAGCAACAGTGATAGACTTGTTTAATTCGCAAACCATCTACTTATATGGGAAATAATGGAGACCCGACTCTTTAGAACTCCTTGGATCCCATTTCAGTCTTTAGCTTTAAGATTAAGCTTATTTGCATTTGGAAAAAGAATTTGTTGGTTTTATTGGTTATACTGATATAGCTGCTATTACACTTGCACCAGTCTTTAAGAGATGTTTATAAGAGAAGTTCCCATACATATTTTTCACCAGCTACCTCATTTTTACCACTTGCGTAACAATGTAGTGTGTGTACGTATTTAATAAGACTGCCCAAATGTACTATTAATGCTTAGATCAAGAAAAGGATCACATTTAGGAGGCCTTGATGGAGTTAGGCCATTTATATGAACTTACGAAGATGGTCTAACACTTGCAAATATGTAACAATTCTGCACAAAAACAAATAAAAATTAAGGTTATGGCTTGGATTAGGGGTGGTGATTGTGTGCGATCTGAATACAGTATGTATAACTTTCACATGAAATCTCATGGATATGTTGAAATGCCGACATTTTGTAGTGTTGCCACCTGGAACAGAAATGAACTTCATTTGGATTATATATGCTATGAATCTATACCAATATTTACATGAGGGAAATCAATATAGTTTACACATTTATTTACAAATATAAAAAGCAGAGCATTTGGGATTGCATAAGTCTTCTCCCCTGTTGCTGTGAAATGAGTTCTTGTGCTGGCAATGGTCATCAGAAGTCATGTATTTAGTTGAATGAAGTCCTCCTGCATGCAATTAAAGCATCACATGATTTCAGTATAAATATACTGGTTCCCTGTTTATTGGTTCAAGTTTTAGTTTTGGAAAAGTATCAGAATTTGGTTATAAAATGATCCCAAACTTTGAACGTCCCACAGTCCACCATTAATTATGGACCAAATATGGCACAACCATGACTCCGTCTAGAAGAGGACATCCAAGAAAAGTCAACGACTGTGTAGAGGGATTCAGCCAGAGAAGCAACCAAGAGCCAAATCTGAGCCAATATGATGCTCCCACCACCACGCTTCACTGAAGGCTTGGTTTTCTCAGGCTGATGATCAGTGTTGGGTTTAAACCAAACCTAGTGCTTAGTGCTAAAGGACAAAAACATTACAGTTTGATCTCATCAAACCAGAGAATTTTTTTTCCACATTTACTGAATCTCCAACATGCCTTCTGGTAAACTCCAAACAGGATTTTGTTTAATGCCATTCTTCCATAAAGCACAGCTTTGCGGTGTATCCGGGTTACGGCTGTCCTTCAGCTGGAGAACGGCGGATGTCTCCAACTCATTCAGTTTTACCCTTGGTTGATTCTCTGACTAATGTTTTTGATGTTTTAATGGTTTTCATTTTTTCCCCAAATCTTCTGTGTAGTTTTGGTGAGTCTGTTGCCTCAGATTCTTGTTCTTGACTAACAGGAGTGGAAACTGTTGTGGTCTTCTGCTGTTGAAGCCCATCCACCTCAAGGTTTGACATGTTGTGCTTTCTGAGATGCTTTTCCGCTCAGTACAGTTGTAAAGAGAGGATAATTAAGTTACCATAGCCTTCATGTTAGTTCGAACCCGTCTGTCCATTCTCCTCCGTATCGCTCTCTTGTTTCTGTCTACGTAACTGCATCTCATGAAACTTTTTTTTTTTTTTTTTTTTTGTTAATTGCACAATTCTGTGTGAACTCTATACAGGATTGTGCTTGAGAATCCCATCAGGTCAGCAGTTTCTGAAACACTCAAACCAGCTGAGATCGCAAATTCCATTCTGATGTTTGATATGATTGGAGAATTCGATGGATGGGCAGGTGTGTGTAAAAGTGGCCAGTGAGTGTTATATCCCAATTCCAAGGTCCTTTTCAGTTCCAGGTTGTTTCAGTTTCACTTTAAAATGTTTCAAAGTTGAGCGGCATTGTACATTCAATTGTTATTGTTGATAAAGAATCAGAGAGGCAATTTAAAACAAATACCGCAGTGACAAAAATGTGCTTTTAGACATCCCATGTCTGAATTTATTTATCCATTTTGTTGGCTCATGGGAAAAAGCAGCAGCTGGGGGCCCTTCTGCATCTGGATTCACTGTTGGCTTAGACAATGAGACACAAGCCTGCTGTTCATGTTCCACATCTGTATTCGATTAGCCGGGTGAGAGGGACTACATGCACCATATTTGTTCAAATCACACTGGTGGTTGGTGGGTGGTTAACATAAGCCTGCATTATATTCTACTGTAAAGTCAGAGACTTAATAAAACATTAAGGGCACCATTTGTTCTATATTGAATTGTAATTCTTATAAGTACTGTTAAAGTTAATTTATTTATTTTTTCTTCTTTCTTGACCTGGTGGAAAGATGGATAACCCACCCAAACAGCAATAGGGTTCCCTTTTGAGTCTGGTTCCTCTTGTCATCTCAGGGAGTTTTTCCATGCTACCATCGCCACAGGCTTGCTCATTAGGAAGATTATATAAGGATGTAAATAGGGAGATGTATATAGATAATTTTATAGATGCGTACGTTTATATTATAAGCTGCTTTGTGACAATGTCTGTTGTTAAACGTGTTCTACGAATAAAATTGTAATGAATTAAATACATGAATCTACATACATTTTTTAATGAGCATAAAGGGAATTGCAGAGTAATAAGGGCTCGTTAGGTTCATTTTACAGCCAGATCGTTAAATTTTGTCTGTGCATTTTTACAGAGCTTTCAAACAGACATAATGAAAATGATTTAGCGAGAAAGAAATCACTTTTTCTCCAATATAAAGGTAAGTTAATGTATCACTTTAACATTATTTAACATTATTTAACATTCCACATTATTCATGCAAGGAATAAAACAAGATAGAACTTTCTATAGAGGTTCGTATTTCTAAAATTATTCTATTATATTGGTCTGCGTGATATGAGCCACTCCAACAGAACTGAAAGTGGTATTGACACAGCAGCTCCGTGCTTTACCTGTAGCAGTGTTACTGTAGTCTGTAGTTTGGTGTGTTATCGGAGTGTAACGGGAGTCATTACTTGGAAAACATCAGCAACGCTAATGAATAATTATAAAAATACTTTAAGAACAGTAATGCACAATGACATTTTGGCATTATTTCAACCCAATCACCTGTCCAACACAAAACAGGCAACTTTGGCGTCACTTTGAAAACACTTGACCCTGGTCAGCGATTACCATCTGGGAAAAGCCACACCATGTTTATCTGTGCTTATAATTGAAATCCGTCCCGATTTCAGCTTGTTTTGCTTCATGCTCTCTTACTGTTTGTTGTGTTAAATAATAATAATGATCCTCCATTTTTACAAACTTTGGTTCCTCAAATATATCAGCCAGCAAAACAATGATTCCGTTCCTTCCTACTGTCTTTCTTCTGGATTCACGTTGCCGCTTATAAAAACGCGAAATGCCGAAGACACTCTCCAGAGGTTTGTCCATTCTGGCCTAATGTAGCAACATGGTGGCGCAACATGGCGGTCTCCATTAGATGCGGGCCTGCACCATATGTAGATATAAATGACTAATTCTAAGCTTACAAAAACACGATGATCTGTAATTACAAGTATATGGACAATAATGAAAACATATTTATGAATACTATAATCCATTTATGCTAATAAAGTCCCCTGAAGCCTACATAGTGTAGCTTTAACATCAACACTAGGTTATAGTAGCTATTTGTGCACACTGGTAACTTGACTAGTTAGCTGACTAGAGCTCCGTGTTTCACAGCGTGCACTAAAAGTATTTGGTAAATGTTGCGTAATACCATGTCTTTTGCTGGAAGAACATTGTTAGCTCAAAAGTTATTGTTATTAACCATGTTTTGTCCATTATTTTGAGTTAGTTAACAGCTGATGTTGTTTTATTCATTTTTTATTCATATAGCATGACCAGTCTTTATAACCTCATCAGTGAGGCTCAGTACACTCCAAACAACGTCCGAGTCCCACCTCATTCTAAGAGCTAATTGGATTGTTCATGAAAAATGACATTAGGACTTGAGAGAAAATTTGACAGAAAATTTCACTCTTGCAACAATAAAATTTTAATTCTATAATCCTACACTTGTATTTTTTTTACTCCCTACAGAGATTTTGGGAATAGAAGGTACAGATATTTAAATAGAGAGCAAAAAGATAAGCAGTTTCTGGTGGTGGGCTCGTCATGGCGTGCCTGTCTGGGCCAAAATGTCAGGGTCGCTTTCTGGTCCCAGTCCAGCTTTGTCCACTGGGCATGGTGGTGCAATGGGTGTGGTGTTACGGCCTCACAGCTCCAGAGCCCCTGATTAAATTCTAAGCTCTGGTTATTGTCTGTGTGGGTTTCCTCCCACCTCCCAGAAACATGCCAGGAGGTGGACTGGCTCCGCTAAATTATCCAAAATAGGAATAAGTGTGTGTTGGGTGCCTTTCAGTGGACTGGTAGCACATCTACAGTGTATTCCTGTAAATGCCTTCTTACAGGAACTTCACCATGTCAATGGCCAAAAAAAAAAAAAAAAACCCAAAAAACAGCTTCCATGGAGTAAGTTATTATTATAGAATGGCTAACATATTTATAACATGTGTAATAACGTGCAAGTTATAGAATGATAACTTATTTCCACAAGCGCAAACATCAGAGCTGAATATCCCTCTATTACCGTCTAATGTAGGTATTAATCCGAAATGCTGAATGTAAAGTGAATCTTTGGGAATAAAACATGCATTGGTCAGCAGACTATACTTCATTAATTCCAACAAATGAATTAGGACTAGAAGTCATTGAACCTTTTGTCCTGGATCACAATCCAAGATGGCCCATCTGGCTTTTCCTATTCAAAATACGCAGTGGTTTAGAACTGAATGGTTTCTCAATCACACTAGTGAGTAATTTATTCAACACACCAAGGTACCACAACCCTGACGGAACCTTAGTCATAATTGCTGCCCAGAAATAGGTTTGTCCCTTTTCATTTTCAGGCTTTCGCTTTGATTGTGCCACTTTAATTACAAGCTAGGATCGATCGAGGACGCTCCTGTTTCTTTCTTTCTGTCCCATTGCCTGGGCTGGACCTCACCCACCCATGACCACAACTGGAACCTCTACGGTTGGCCTGTTAGGAGAAAAGAGAATTATAGAGGCCAGGAGCATGAGATCACAGTCCAGGACTGAGGGACTAAATTCATGTGTTTTAGTGCTCTTGTGAATTTAAAGCAGGATAAGAACCAGACATAATATTATGGTGGGCATGATGCGATTGCTAAATCTGATTTTGGACGTTCCACATGCTCAAGTGTTTGATAAAGTGAATAGACACATTTTAGCTAGAAAGCTTGGAGTTAATGCAAGAACATATAGATACATTTGCATGTGTGTTGCAGTGTGCTGCGGTGGATCATCATGGTAATTAGAAATGCTAACGTGTGATGAGGAGCAGTGGGTGAATGGGTTCAGCAGTATGAAAGTGTGGGAGGTGTTTAGTTTGGTTCCATGGGGGTTGGGACAGGGTCAAAGGAGGTCAGACCTAGACAGGAGAATTTGGCCCTGGTAAAAAATTCAAACTGATGACCCCTGATGAGTTTAACTTCAGTTTATGACATGGTCTGCAAACAGGTTTCAGCTGCTAAACCTGAGCACCGGATAATCTCTAAATATCGCCTCAGATGCCCTGGGGCCTTCCTCCAGCTGTAAATTTCTAAGTTAACTTTAACATCCTTTTACAAACAGGTCTTAAACTGAATTATCCCTAACAGCAGGTGTAAAACTTACACATAGCTGAGTGCAGGTGTTAAATGCTGAGTCATCACATCCTGAACCAGAAAGGTTTTTAGAAAGGAGAAAGTCATTAGCAACTGAATGATTCTCTTAGACACTTAAACCAGGATGAGCGCTCCCTTTCATTTTTTACATTACGTTAGCCCATATCTGTTATTAATTATGTGAAGTTATTTCTTTCCTGCATGTTTTTCTGATTTTGTTGAACTAGTCAGTTTTGTTGTTTTAGTTGTCTAACTGTAACTTTAGTTGTTGCAAACTACCATGAAACTGCCATGATACCATGAAATTACTTGTTTTGTGAATTAAAATGCAACTATAAGGGGATGGAATTATTAGGTCATTCTTAAATAAGTAAAGAATGTAATTTTTGGCCACTTCTTGTAATACGAAACCCTTAAGGATGTGCTGTTAAAGGAAAACGGTCTTCTAAGTAGTAACAGCAACTCCACTTCATCACACCACCCTGTTGTTTATTATCCTCCTCTCACAATATCCATCAGCCTTCATTTCTTACATATTTAATTATTATTTATATTAAATGGTCAGAGCGTCTGCCGATTCACACACCTATCTGCTAGCTACAGGAAGAATGCGATACCCAGAGTGCTGTAAATTGACCGTATGCTGTATGTCAATAGTCTTCACCGTGCAGCCTCCTGTTGTGTGTTTGCACAGATGTTTGCCAAACCTTTTCTTTAGAATTGTGTCACTTTTACAGGAAAGTTCACATGCTGAACCCAGATGCTGTGTAATCAGTAAACCTGAACAATGGCATACTTTCGACTCGTTTGATCTCCCAGGTTTACTGGAATAAACTCGGTCATTACCATTTAGGTCTTTAAGCAGGTTTCTGAAAAGAAAGATGGCATAGAAAAGGTCTTGTCCGTAGACTACACGTCTTACACGGCTCACTCTGTCTCGCACTGATGGCCTCTGTGACCGAGTCAGAGTGTGTAATTTAGGTAAAGTCCATAAGTCAAAGGAAAGTATACACAACGGGAATCCTCCAATTTTGGAAAGGCAGAATAACAAACATTCATCACATGGCCACAGACCTGTGGCGTTACGCTTTTTTTAGCTAGAGAGAAGAATGGTGGGGATTTAAGAGATGCCCAACAACAGCATTTAAAAGGTCCACTAGAGAAGATTCAGTTGATTGCAACCCCCTGATTGCCCTCCCTTTCCCCTCCCTTTACAAGCGTGTATTAGAGAACGTTCTAACACTGTCAGGTGCCCGTAATGTACTTCCAAGTACTTACATTCACACTCCCTTGCTTTGTCTGTGCTAAATAATAAATACGATCGTCCATTTTTCAATATTTGGCTTCTCAGACTTGTTATCCAGCACCAGCGAACACTGATTCCTCTTCTTTCTTCTTCTTTGTTGTCTTTCCCGTGCTTCCTCCTGGATTCACACTTCCACTTGTAAAAATGCGAAACGCAAGAATGCACTCTCTATAGAAATTTCCAATTAAAGCTCCACATAAACGTATAAAGTGTGTGTGATCAATCATACAGTGACGTTTTCTGTAAGGAGATGTTTCTTGAGTGTTCGTGAAAGACGTCTCCAGTGTTATCGCTTCGTAACCGTCTGAGGTAAAGCTATAACTAAGTTTTCCCTGTTTATGAGCGATATAAGCGATAACAAGAAATATCTTGTTGCACAGATGATGCGCAATTTCAAACGTAACTGCAAATAGGATAAAATGGGTGGCATTTTAAATAAATAAATAATGATGATAATTGTTTGCAAAATGCAGTGCGGGGAGATGAATAAAGCACATGAGGATATGCCACCCCGTCATTGATTATTTTCCTGTACTAGCATGCCCCATCATGCTTTAGTAATTACTTAAACTAAAAAGACTGATGGTAGCGATTTGGTTCATCTTACGGAGAGTGAAGAGTTTAAGAGGAAATCTATCTGACTTGCGATCGGCCTGGATTTTTCCTTCACCCTGTATTAGTAGCAGTTTGTTCGGATTCTACATAGAGTAAAGCTCAGTGACCAGGTTACAGCTATAATTATCTTGTAGCTACACTTACAGGACATTTAATCAAGTAAAACTATAACCTATCACATAGATGGATGTGTACACTCATTGCCTGCAGCCCACATGTTCGCTAAGGACCATTTACTGAAGCCTGGCTAACACCACACTGCCAAATTTCTTCTTAGTTGCTGCTCTTGTATTTTGGGGGAGTTAATGATTACCACATTGTCTTTTTTGGTTAACCAGATTAACAGTAAACGTAAGAGTAAATATCCGCTGTACAAGTAAAGGCGGGATAGTTTTAGGTTATCAGCAGTTTAATCAGATGTACTGTAAGACTTAACATTCCCTTGGCTCGAACACATTCCTTTTAGAAGGATAAGACATGTCTAGAACTGAGTTTGACCGGGGAACGTGTCCAGAACGTGTCTCCTGTTGGAGCAACAATGCAAATTCTGTGTCACAAAAAACTTTGGCTGTTGAAGATAATTAATGCTACAATGACATCCACATGAATATACAGTAATGCTTTGTATTGTGAGCGTTCTTTTTTTTTTGGTTCATTACTTCCCTGTCTGGAAATGAAGATGTTCTACAATTCCCGGCAAGCACAACACCTGGACATGCTTTTCACAGTGCCCTGATCTGTATAGTCTAAAATATTTCCTTATCAAAGAGGAAAAAAATGTTATTACATAATCACAGTTCTGGTTCAGGGTTAGTTCAAAAGGCACTGAGTGCAACATGGTTGTGTTAATCTTTTCAGTTTTCATTGCTGGTTTCTATAATTTGCACTAAAATTGATACAGTCAGTGCAAACTAGCATAACAGGCTTCATTTTCATTCAATTTCATAATAGACTTATGGAATTCATAAGTATGATTTCATTAGGGTATAATTGCCCGTAACTACGAATCTTGGTGCTTTTATAAGCTAAGAATGAGCCATTTATATCTCCATAGGGAGCGGGTCCACCTCTACTGAGCCGCCTTGTTGCGCCACTACAATAGCCCCGAACAGACAAACCCCTAGAGAGGGCCTTCTGCATTTCTTGTTTTTACAAAACAAGCACTAGAAGGACAAGAAATAAAAAGAAAAGGAAGACAAGGAAGAAGAAAGGAGTGGAATTAGTGTTTGCTGGTGCTGGCTGACAAGTTTGAGAACCTACATTTTGAAAAATGGATGATCATACTTATTATTTAGCACAGAAACAGCGGAGTGTGAATGTAAGTACTAGGAAGTACGCTACGGGCTCCTGACGGCCACCGTATACTCAAGGAGTAGAGGGAGGGGCAATCAAGCGTTTGAATCTTACATAGTGGACCTTTAAAATGGACTTTTTATGTCTCTGGCATAAGGTGGTGGAGGCATTATGTTTTTTGGTTGTCTCTGTGTCTGTCTGAATGTTTGTAGAACTGATATGGAATAATCATTGCAAGCAGCAAATGAAATGATTAAATTTAGGAATTAATCCAAACAGGGTGAAGGCCAAAGCTAGGTTTAATGTCAGAAATAGGTTTTCTTCAATAACTTCCTTCCTGTTTGTCATACTGATGCTATCTATATATTCGTGTGAACTAAAGACACGTATTCTGGCTACAAGTTTAGCTTGTCAATCTGTCTCAATCCATCAGTAAGGAGTTCCTCTTTGTGCAGTATCTATCTATCTATATATCTATCTACACATATATACATTTTGCTAGATTGTCCCTGTTCCTTTAATTTGACCACTGTCCCTTTGCTTTCCTTTCTCTGTCCTTTGACCCTTTAACCCTGCTGCCAGGGATTGTCATTAAGGCTTTTCCTGACTCCAGACTTAATGGTGTCCAGCTGTCCTTGCTCTATCCTGTGATAATTTAGGAATTTATGACATCACCAAATTAGTTTAGGTTAGCTATCGTAAAGAACAAGATACTGTATGCTGTACTTCTCACGCAGGAGACCTTTTGCCATATTATGACATCTGTTTTTGTTCAAACAAGGTGTTTTTTAAATGATCTGTTTCCTTGAGATTACTATGACATCTGTGCTTCTGTGTATAAGTACTCCTAGACTGTCTTCATTAAATTCGACTGAGTTTAACACGACCTTTTGTCTATTCTTGACTCGAGTCTCCAAGCGCGCTTGTCACACAGATGAAGAGAGAGAGAGCGAGACGGTTACAGAGTCTGAAAGAGATTGAACCTGAATCAAACTGTGTTCTAACACATTTATATACAAAAATTAATTAAAAACAGAATCAGTTTAGCGCAGAGAAGCGGTGCTTCAAGGCTTCCAGGTTGTGCTTGACGGAGAGTGCACAGCACTGCCAGCTATGAACTCTGTTTCCCATCAGCCCCTGCTCTTCTCACATGCTCCTGATTATGCACACCTGTTTTGAGTTGTTTACCTGCTCTGTCTGCCTATTGAAACCCCTGTTTCTGTAAGTCTTTTGTTCTTGCATTTTATTGTTTGTTCTACATTGCTTAGTCTGGCTCATGTTTATCTGTGTGCCTCGTGACCTGTTTTTTTTTTTTTCCATGCTTTTGTGTTTATTTATTTATTTTTTAATATTGATGATTAAAACTCTGCACTTGCATCCATCCTGACCTGACTAAGCTATTAAATATCAAGTTTGTATTTGAACTGATTACAGCTTGGCATTGATCTAAACAAGGTCAAGGTACATTTTAATGGTATTTCAGGCATACAAGTTAGTAACAAGGCAGAACCTTAAGTCTTGCATTTGCACAAAAGCGGTGGCTAACAGCAAGCACAACATTTCTGTTTACCGTGATCACAGCTTGAATAAACATGTATAAAATTCAATCTGTCTTCACAAGTTCAGGCTAAAAAGGTTTCACAATATTGTCAGTTTTGAACCTGATTTTCACAATGGAACTACAGTATATAGCCATAACTCACACTACAACTATGGATAATAGTGCTGAGTAATGGAGAAACCACAGCGATGAAGAATCTGCTTGCTTAGAACTGAGCCATCCTGTTTTATTAACTTCAGCATTAGACTATGGAATGGATCGTGTATTGGATTGGGATTCAGACACAGTGGTTAAATCGTCTAAACAGGCAAGCGACTGCTTTTCTAAAGAAGGCACCAGCTTGGTCGTGTGAACAGGGAATCACTAAGAGGTTTTATGAATTCAATCTGAAGCGTTCTGTTTTTATCCTGGCCTGTATTACACAGGCATAATCATATTATATGGTAAGTCAACACCCATTTAAAAAACATAAAAATGAAGTCTTATTTAAACTGGCAAAGTTCTGGATGATGCAACTGGTCAACATCAATTATTAGGCTTCTCGGGAAAGCAAGTAAAAATACCTCAGACCTCATAATTTCATTTCTTCGAATCCTAAAAAAAGTGAAGTGCTTACTGCCACAGGTCTTAGAAGAGTGTTGCTAGTTTGTGATTCATACAGTTACGACAAGCAGATTTGTGAAGATTAAATTAAAGCTAATTGAAAACGTGCTGCTTTTCTCATCTTTACAATCCACATGACAGCATTATGTACGTATGCCTCATTATTTTGAAATGTCCAGGAGGTACAGGCGAACATGTGGAGCAGAGACAGGGAACAGGAAGAGGGAGCTGGTACAAAAACAATGGACTTTACAGTAAAGAAAATGCAAAAGAATATGTATTCATTGACTACCGAAATAACATATAGTTTGATTTAATGAATGATTATACTACATTTATCCATCCATTATCTATAGCGCTTTATCCGTCTGGGTGGCGGGGAAGCTGGAGCCAATCCCAGCATCTTGGGGTGA
>JAQQZR010000033.1:26106385-26116764 GCA_030068235.1 Notoglanidium macrostoma | reverse complement strand
GACACCCAGACAGACACCCAGACAGACACCCAGACAGACACCCAGACAGACACCCAGACAGACACCCAGACAGACACCCAGACAGACACAGTTAGCGGAGAGTGAGGAGATATTCGCTGAATTTGACAAAAGGTGTATTGGATTAGAATCAATGACTGCACGTTTAACCTCCAACTGCTCTGCTTCAGAAGTGGGTCAGAACATCCCGGGAAAAAGAGAAGAAAAAAAATATCAAGTACAATGTATATTGGCTAAATAAAAAATCCATTCCATTACATTTCTATGAATTCTCTATATAAAGGCTATATGGATTTAATAAGGAAACAGTTGTTATTTTGGGGTTTGTTCCAGAAAGTGGGATGCATGAATATCGACAATTTTCTCTTCCAGATACAAGGATTACGCAGAATCCCCTCTGCGGAAATCAGCTAGAAGAGATCAGGTTAAGTGAAGTTAAACAGGGCTGCAGTGTTTAAGGTGCGCTGATCGCATCCGATTCATGTTTAGCCAAATGTTGTTGCAGCTTTTCACTGAAAGTATTCACTGAGCTTCTTCTCACACAAACAATGATTAGACAGGCATTTTAAACCTCGCTATCTCGTGCCGTTTTTGGGTACGCTTCTTAAGTTCTTTACATTAAAGGCTAACTGGATACATTTTTTGTACCTAAAAATAGATCAAAAAACCAAAGCTTACCTGTTTTGAAATTGAATTTGTTGCCAAGCACATTTAATATTACCAAGGTTAACATTTTATTTCAATTAATTCTTAATTTGCATAAATAACAAATGCAGTAAAGCTACAGAACTTTCTGCACATGGCTTTTTTTCTTTTTTTTTGGTTATGCCAGCTTACTTTCTTTTTGTGCAAAAAAAAAAAAATATTTTACTGATGAGAAAATGTACTTGTTTTTTTTGCAGTTGGATTAGCTGATCTGTTTATTAGCTGAATCAATAAACCGGTCACCCCGGTCCTCTTTCTGGAACAGACCCTCACTCTCGTTCTTTCCGCTCCTTTCGGTTTCTCTCGCCCGCTCAGCAGTTAATTGTTGGTCTCGAAAAACATGAAGTCCTGTAAAAAGAAGCATCAGAAATATAAATGACAAAATGAAAATATCACGCATTCAGCAAAAATCCAGACGAATTCAAAGGGAGCCGATTAAAATGCCAGAGAACAAAAATAAACAAAATGAGTCATTTGATTGACATATTCAGACATTAAAGCGTTATAAAAACAGAATCGTAAGACATTTATAAGCATTAAAATGGTGATTTAAAAAAAAAAAAAAAACAGTGATAGATTGGATAATCATTTTATTGTGAGTAGTCCACTTTATATCATTGAATTAGTCATTTTCATTACTTCATCCTAATTTCTCATTGTGTGAAATGTTTTTTTTGTTTGTTTTTCAGCTCCTCAAAAATACCAAGATGATTTTCGCAAAAAAGCAGGACTGCAAATTATTGGAAAAGAAAGTACATAAAAAAAAAATACTAAATACCAATACTGAAGGTTTAATTAGAATCGCAATATTAACTGTCAAACTGATCTAGCAAAATCTACCCAAGAGTAGAAAACGTGTCCTGCACACGCTGCTGTGATTTACTACTGTATCAACACTGATACGGTGAGATTTCTAGCACTCCTGTGATTTTTTTCACTCACGTGCAAGTCCCTTCCAGGGTTAGATATTAGTGCTAAAACACCACAAAACTGAAGCCCTACATATTTACTAGTAAGGGTTAGAGTTAATTTCTGAGTAATGAGTACGTTCTGGTGTCTAAGGGAACATTCACGTCCAGATGTCTATGTGCGGAGTCCAAATCTGAGTGAAATTGATCCATGTGGTTTAGTTTCATACTGCACAGCCAAGAGCCAAGAAGTTTCAGCCGAGGAGGGTGTAGGATCTAAACCAATCTTTACCAAGTCCATGTAGAAATCACCAAAAAAAACAAACAAAAAAAAAAAAAAAACAGCTAGAGTTTTTTTGTATCGTGTCTGAAATTTATCTTCGATCATCTGTCCAAAGATTTCGGCAGTGCTACAGCTCCTTCCAGTGCCGTTTCGTTTTTAATCAGCTCGCATTTACCTAATACACCTAGCAATTTGGTTCACTTCCTCCAGCTGAATCGCGTCAGAGTTTATTCAGTGAAACTGAGCCATGCTAGAGCTCGAGACCAGCTTGCTCAGACGCGAACGGACCAAGCGTTTTACTGAACACCTTTCAGAGGTCATGTTAAAGAAGCAGAAGTCATCAATTTCCAGAAGTGCTGGTGATTACCCTGTCCAAAGGTAGTTAATGCGGTGAAAGTGCGTAAGAGAAAGTTATAAACTGTGCATGCGAACAGGACTGGACCTGAGAATCTGATCACTGTACTCACAACGAGGAAGCAGAGTCCGATCATCACTGCTTTCATTCGGACGTCGAGGTCCATGGGGAACTGGATCCCAAAGTTATCCGTGTCTGTAAAGACCTCTCGGAGAAGCCCTGACCACTGTTTACTGATTCTCCCGATGCTCACTTCATCCATGGTCAAAATCTGTCAGAGGACATTAACACAGGCATTATTTATTAGTGAAAATGTTGAGCTTGTTTGACTAGACTATAAGTAATGAATGAATACTGTATATAGTTTTTGCTCTGATACTCCAAAAATATATTATTAGGTTGATGATAAGGAGCAAATTCCGGCCTGCGGCTTAGACGGATTTAACATAAAACCAAACGAAAATCCCACAGTGACCATGTTTTTGTGTATGTAGCTTTCCAGTACAGATTACAACATGCAGCTCAGATGAGAACGATGATTGCTGAAGTCTTACCCACAAGTCAGGCTTATACTAATGACCACTGATGCTTGCCTGACATGTTAATCCGAGCCTCATTAATACCTGATCATTAAGGATCAGTGATCTCCCAGTGCGTGCAGTTATTTCACCTAATACGATTGAAAATTTGCGAAGACAAATCTATACATTTTATTCACTACTTTTCTGTAAAATCATGAATATGTAAAGTTATAGCAAGGCTTCAAGGTTTAAATTAATTTGCGTTAGTGATGAGATGACCGATTATTATTAGTATTTTTTTTTGGACTATGCAGATGGATTGCCTAGATTAAAGCTCTTTAAACCTCTTACAGGCATAGATAGTAGACGCTCGTCAGAGTCTCACGGCATAAATCCTGCGCCGTTTTTCCTTTATCGACTGCGCAACGGCTTTCATGAATAAACGTGAATACGGAGACTGTTCTTCAGTTTGAGATATCAGATAAAAAAAAAAAAAAAAAGACATGAAAGGAGATCCTCAAAATATCAAAAGCATATCTTTATGTACGACAGTTTATGGACTCTTGTTTAAAAGGTAAGGCTTTAGAGTTCTTATCCCGGAACATGGCTCCTTAATAAAAAAAAATAATAATAATGCGAGATGAAACTGACTTCATAGCACTTGTGCAAGACCATATTTTGACCTGAGCCTGAATGACTAAACATAATTTATTCGATGAAAAGATGTTCTTTTCACATGGCAGGTGAGTCTCTGCTTCACCCGTCTGTCTTCACTTCATGGATGAAAGGTCAGAATTTCCGCTCTGCACTAGCGATGGGAATTCCAGCTCTTTTCAGTGAGTCAGAGTCAGATAATTTGGCCGATTCTTCCGGCTCCTGGACAAACCATTGGCCTTGGGTTTTTTTTTTGTTTTTTTTTTTGTTTTATGTTTTTGAGCTGGACAAATTTTGCAACATTTTGATGGGCAATTTTATAAATGCAGTTAAATAATTGTTAAATCAGCAATGCACTACATAAGTAGTTTGTTGATTTAACTATGGTAAGTCCCCGTATTAATGTTCCTTTGTGTCTGTGATTAATTTCTGTTCATCCTGATGACTGCTCACCAACACTAACAAAACGCTATGTATAGTACAACTTCAACAAGCGGAAGAGGAAAACATGGCGTACATGCACGCATAGGCCTGTGTGGGTCAGAATTCAACCCTTGCCCGAAAGAGCTACACAATTGGCTGTATTCTCTGGGTGGGAGGGGCATACTACCTCTCCCCTGTCAATCACAGTGACAATAGCCAATCACGGGCATCTGTAAGCTCATGGACGTGTAGATTTCCTCCGCTTGTGTTATTCCGCCCTGTCCTGAAGCATGTACTATCCTTCACCTTCCCTAGTTGTTAGCTGTTGTATGATACAGCTGAGCTGACTGGTTGATCGGGGGAAATATATATAATAACTATCTGAGAATGGTTATACACTACATTACTGCACATTTCATACACTTCTGTAGCAACCAGGTTTGTTAGCTAAAGTTATCAAATGTTAGCAATGTTTGGGGATTGGACTTGTACTCTCATCATGCTCTAGCTATGGTGCTTCTTGGTGCCTGTTTATTCACACACTTTCTCTTAAATTTAGGTTTTTCCTGCTGTGCTATCTTTTCTCAAACACGGTTTCTCGCTTGATGCTATTCTTATTCTGACCTATTTGCATTAGCATGAATCACTTGGGCCATGGGGATTGTTAAATTTTATAAATGTACAGGAAATGTCCTGAGTGAAGAAATAAAAGCTACCCGAATGCTGCCGGCTCCCTCTTCTGGAGAACTGTTTACTTGTCTGAGTGAGTGAAATGCTTCATATGCAAACCTAGTAGTTACATGTTTTTTTTTGTTTTTTTTCCGTTTTGATTCTCTTTAACCCCAATCAATCACGTTTACCCCAAGGCTCTGTTTGAAATTTGAAATGCAGTTCAGCACAGTCTGCAACACTCAATCCCTTAAGGCTTAGATTATCTCATGCAGTACCAGAGTGAGGATGAGCGATCTGGGCAGAGCCACGGTACCTCAAAGTCGACGTCTGGAAGGCAGCTCCAGCCACAGAAGGGTCCCTGCAGCTTCAGCACAGGCTCCTTGTGTTCATTCTGGATGGTGAACTTGGGAAGGAAAGGATGCCACTCTTGGACCACATAACCTACAATGTTCCCTGGTGGAGACTGAACCTCCAGCTGAGATGGAGAGAGAGAGAGAGAGAGATGACAGATTTACTCAAACTCCAAAGACATTTTGGAAACTTGGAAACTCATCCACTTGGTCTGGATTTTCATTCAGCAAAAACATCTGCTGCCAAAACATCAGGGTGAGCTGGGATTGTTCATCTGCTTGCCAAGCTGGGAACATCAATACTGATCCATGCTTCTGTCTTTGCCAGGACAAAAACATCACGGGTGATAAAATGAGATCTTGGCTCAGAATGACAGAATTGCTTCTGTTGTATCGTTTGAGCATCCCTGAGACAGCGTTATCCTTCAGTGAACATTGTTGTAGAACCCCAAAGCAGCTGCAAATCGAGCTAATGTAGAAAGAATGAAGGAGCTGTCTACTCGGCCTTACCCAAGCTGTGTCCACTAAGTTGGAAGCATAGCATTGTCCAAAATGGCTTGGTATGCTGAAGCATTAAGATTGCCCTTCAGTGGAAGGGGCCCAAACCCTGAAAAACAGCTCCATACCATTACTTCCACCAAACTTCACAGTCGGCACAATGCAGTCAGGCAGGTAACGTTCTCCCGGCATCCGGCAAACCCAGACTCGCCCATCTGACTGCCAAACAGGGAAGCCTGATTCGTCACGCCATAGAAGATGTTCCCACTGCTCCACAGTCCAGTAGCGGTGCTTTACACCACTCCATCCGATGCTTGGCATCGGACTTGGTCATGTGAGGCTCGCATGCAGCAGCTCAGCCGTGGAAACTCATTCCATGAAGCTCCCGCCGCACAGTTTTTGTGCGTACATTAAAGCCAGTGGAAGTTTGGAACTCTTCAACTATGGAATCTGCAGAACGCCGGTGACCTTTAGGCACCATGGACCGTAGTAGTCGTCGACCCCGCTCTGTGACTTGACATGGTCTTCCTCTTCATGGCTGAGTTGCTGTTGTTCCTAAATGCTTCCGCTTGCCAATAATACCACTTACAGTTTATCGTGGAATATCCGTAAGGGATGAAATTTCGTGAACCGTCGTACTGCATGACATCCTATCACACTACCGTGCTTGAAGTCAGGGAGTTTTTCCGAACGGCCTATTTTGCTTCACAAATGTTTGTAAATGGAGACTGCATGGCCATTTTAATACACCTGTGGCAATGGGTCTTATTGAAACACCTGAATGAAATAACTGATGCATTATCTTGGTTCTGTCTACATACAGGGAAAGTGAGACACTCAGGAGATGGAGGAGTACCAATAATATAGTATTTCAGTACTCAACACGCTCACCTCTTGCAGACAGCATGGGAAGAAGCAGGACATGCACTTGAGGGGCCGGCTGACCGTGATCACTTCCTGGCCGAAGTTATCCAGGATGCGAATGGTGAATGAGCGCAGAGGCCCGCAGCACTGCCGCGTTAGACAGTCGTTCTCCTCCACTGCGTAGAACACATTCTGGCCCAAGGAGTTCTTTATTTCATACTTGTTATTGCTCTCAAAGCCAACCAGAGCTGCAAACACAAATTCACACAAATGTGTCAAAACTTCACTATGACTAACCATGGCTGATGACGTTAATACTGACACCGTTGTCCCGAGGTATGAATATTTATGCATTTTTCAAGGATTAAAGACATCTAATGGTGTTGTCCCTGCCAATCCATGTAAAGGGGCACTCCAATGGTATTAAAGCACAAGGACATTTACCAATCCTACAATTTTGCCCAAAGAAAGAATACTTTAGGTCCCATAATCTTTAAAATGTGAGGCATTGTATTTATATATTTAGAATATATTTTACTTCATTTTTAGATGAACTGTATTTCCAAGAATAAAAGCCATGATTTATAATTTTGCCCTGCCTAGTTTCTTTGGTTGCGGTTCAAGTTTCATTGTTCCGGACCTGAAATGAGCTCCGCTCCCAGCTAGAACAAAATTTGCTCGGCTCTGCCCCGTACTCTAAAAACCCAAAAGTAATATATATTAGAGGAGGGCAACGGCGAAAAGGGGACATTTTTACAAACAGCAGATCAGTGGTGAATTTTTCAATGCTAGCATGTTACTGTTTCCAACATTCACATAAGTCTTATTCTATTTGTTTGGCCCGATTCAATCTTTCTGGCCTTGTCAGTTTGTAAACCTCATAGGTATAGTGTGTTAATGATGAACAGCAAGTTAGTGCTATTTTATAAATAACTGTCAAATTCAAACAGTCAAAGTGAGCATCATGACAATTACAGAATTCCAAGTTAAGTAAGCAATAATGTTTATGTTACAGCACGAGATGCCGTCTGTCTGAGATGCCGTTATAGAAAATCAACACCTTCTGATATAAGAAAGCAGCAGTGCTGCGGTATAATATTCAAGAAATGAAAGATTGTGGGGTGTTATATATACACCCTACGTATAAACTGAGACTACATCAGTTTCCGGAAGTGTGGGCCGCAGCCGCCTGGTGGGCCGTGAGGTTACTGCAGGGCATTTCAAATGAATTTTAAAAGTTTTAAATTTTCATCTTTTTAAATAGTTTTTAACAGTTGGAAGAATTGAAAAATTTATGATTAAATATTAACATTTAAATCAGAACTAATAAAACTAATTATTTGGACTTAAATTGTGTTATTCTTCATTTATCTGACCTATTTTGGATCCGAAACATCTCAAATCATATTTCGTCATTGGAAAGGAATCATAATTGCAGAAATACGCCTATTGTCCTGTTTTGTGGTTTTTGTCCACTCCTGACCACCATATAATCAGAAAATTTGAATATTTAAAGTTTAAAGTAGAATATTTATAGGGCGGAGTTTTATATATCCATTCATTCATCCATCATCTATACCGCTTTATCCGTCTGGGTCGCAGGGAAGCTGGAGCCAATCCCGCATTCACACCTATGGGCAATTTAGAGAAGCCATTTGACCTAATCTGCATGTCTTTGGACTGTAGGAGGAAACCGGAGCACCCGGAGGAAACCCACGCATGCACGGGAGGGAACATGCAAATTCCGCACAGAAAGGCACCCTGGGTGACCCGGGGATGGAACCCAGGACCTTCTTGCTGTGAGGCGACAGTGCTAACCACCGCACCACTGAGTTTCTTTATATCTATATCGATCAATCGATATAAAATATATAGATATAAATTCCAAGCTGATCATTTAGATTGAATTATTTCCATTACATCTTCTCAGGCGGCCAAAGGCATCATTTACTACATGAACATAATAGACATGTACAGTATAAATGACCTAATACTTGTAATTCAAACATGGCAGAAAGTGCAAACTGTGTGAAAAGTCAATTAGATCACTCTCTTTTAATAGAGAATCACAACTGAGAGTTGATCATGTCTCTAAAGGTCACTCAGCTCGAGGTGGGAAGGGAGGAGACGTGCCAGTTTGACAAGCTAAAAGGCTCTTGAGGTTTAACACAGACACAAGGGAAGTAGCCATGTAACATGGATATCCAGAACAATCCCCATGAAGGTCATTTTTGAATCATTAAGAATGATTAAACATACCCTCTATGAGCTCCACCTTCTGTTTAATCAGCAGCTGATCGACCTGAATTAACAAGGAAAGGAAAAATAAAGGTTCAAGTTCATGTTTTATGTCATGTGCAACAATATAGTGCACAGTATGCAATAAAATATTCAATCTACAGTAGTGATGCGTGCCATAAGATAAGTATCACGATTTACACAACACATTTCAGGATACATTTCTTACATGAACGCTCACAGGTCATATAATATTACTATAAATTGAAGGAACTCATGCATAGAAACACATCCTGTTAGCACAGTTCTCACCTGTGTCAGGTACTCGAGCCCAGGTGGGTAACTGGGCAGCCCAGGGTTGGGCATCATGTACATTTGCTCCATGTTTTTCTCCTGAGAAAATAAATTAGGTCAAAGTTAATAATTGATCATGTCAATAATATTATCTCATTGATAATATTAAGTGCCCCTGAACTCAAATAAATAAATAACGAGTCGCTGACAGGTTTTTAGATGCAGATATGTCCGTTTGAGCGAGTGAGCTCCGGCAAATTCCGATTCCAGCTCAGGTCTTCTGTACCACCAGCTGACATGGCTGCCTCCGCCCCCTCTGATGACATCACCACTCTGCCACAGTATTTAAGGACGCCGGAGGCTACTGTCGAGTAGGCAGACTACGAGGCGTACGCCCTTGAACGCTTTTGATTGTGTGCTGCAGCCTGCTCCGCTTATGTGATTTATGTGTATCGTCTCTGATTTTCTTGACTTATCAGCTTGTTATATTGATTACGAGATTAGTGACCCTTTTCGATCTGTTAGTCAAGCCGTTGTAAAGAGACACGATCACCTTTGTAAATACTGCACCATATGTACATATTGATCACCGGTCGTAAGGGTGTGGCTGTCATTTTAGTTGACAGCAAAAATGTTCTTTAACTATCTTAAACCCCATCTTTAACTATCCAGTCTGGGAGAGCCTGAGCCACTGTAGCCTATGATTCAGTGTGGTCTTCTGCAGTTATAGTTCATCCACTTCAAAATCTGTTGTGCATGTTGTGCATTGTTTCCTCATTTGCTCTTCTCTCTGTACACGAATGACTACACATCAGGAGACTCCTCTGTAAAAACTAATTAGGTTTGCAGATGACATGACCCTCATTGGACTCATTCAGAACAGCATTGAGTAGTTGGCAATTCTCCCTGTGTCCCACCCATATCCATACAGGGCACAACTGGCACCACTGTTGAATCGTTTCGGTTCTTTGGGACCACAATATCTCAGGACAGGGGCGTCATAAGCATTTTGAATGTGGGGGGGACACACCGGCGGGGGGGGGGGGGGGCCCTCCACGAGAAACTATTTAATGAATTAGATACCATTTCCTGCATTCAACTAATCCATATTCATCAGACTGTGTTTAACTGCTACCCACTGCTATGCCTAAGATAATTAAATGAATGTGACACAATTCATCTCCAAAATTTGGAAGAAAACTATTTTCTGACCTGGGAAATATTCAATTCAATTCAATTTTATTTGTATAGCGCTTTTAACAACAAATATTCTCACAAAGCAGCTTCACAAAAGTATATAAATTCTATCACTCTCCTATGTCAAGAGAGATCGAGATGCATTAAGCATTGTATTTTTTTCTATCAACGACTGAAATAAGTGAGCTTTAAAAAGTCAAGAAATTAGCAGGAAATAACTAATTAGAAATTATATATTCGCTCTTGTTTCATTAGTGGTTGTGATCACCAATTGTTTTAACCCGATGGTCACTGTTTTATGCGGAAAATACTGAAACTCTAAAATACTAAACACCCAATAAAATTTTTGGATGCAATCATTTTATACTTGCTGATAAAAATACTAAACTCCCAATAAAC
>JAQQZR010000033.1:26080432-26083682 GCA_030068235.1 Notoglanidium macrostoma | reverse complement strand
TCTCTCTCTCTCTCGCCATAGGTTTCAGAATGCTACCACAGCTATTGCCTTCCACATTAATTGGGTCTCATTTAAACACCAGTGAGGACGGAGTCACACAGTCGTCCTTACTCCAACTTTTAATCTGCAGTCTGCTGGATAATGTGCAAGTCACTGCTTTGGGTCAGGCCTTATCTTCAACACTCCACCTGGTCAGCGAAGGATCGAGGAAGAGGAGCAGGATGAAGATGCGGGTGCTGTCGGGGACACGCCGGACTACTCGGTGCCGTAATCAGACTCAGAAGAGTGCTCCTGTCCAATCAGACACCTGCTATTAAGTTGATAAATACACTTTTCCCAGTGAGGGGTTCGAGAGCTCAAGAAGCCCTCAATGCTGCTTTGCCTTTCTCTGTCCTCTTTGCTCCTCCCTTCATCCCTCCATTATCTCATATTTCACATGAGGCCCCCAGAATTTGCCCAAATGCCTCCTGATCTGGGGCATCTTCTGTATACTTGTCATTTTGGGGCATACTCAGATCCATTAGTTTGTCCTCGCACACCATCATTCTCTATTTATTCCTTTGGTGGTAATGAGTTCAAATTGGACAGGGTGTCTCTCTTTCTTTTCCAGGGGGGAGACACGGCTTTTCCTCCTTAATCTCCCGTCTCGGCCTTTCAGCCCCGAGCAGCGAGATGGGCTGAGAGAACGATCCCCCGGTGGCGCCCCCCACTGAGAGCCGTACTCAGCGTGCTGCTGCGCCTTCCAAACACTAAAGAGGCACTGTCATGCAAGAGGCTTTCACCGTGTGTGTGTATGTGTGTGTGTGTGTGTACGAGAGAAAGAAAGAGAATTTAACACATCCTAGGTCTTCAGATACAGATATATTATAAGAAGCTATTGTTGGGTGGAACAATAAGGAGGAGGCATTAGCACCTTATACCATGTAATGCCCTTGTCTGTCTGTCTGCCTGTCACTTTAGCAGTCTGTCTTTCTGTAGACATCACGGCTTGTCAATGGTTCCGATCTGACACAAATTCTCTGTTTGTATGCTACAGAAGGAGGTTCTATACTTATATAGGTATACTTATGTTTGTATGTATTTGTCTCTTGAATTATTATTATTATTATTATAAGTAGTAGTAGTAGTAGTTCTATTTGTTTGGTTGGTTGGATGCTCGGTTGGTTGCATGGAGGTTTGTTTGTTTGGTTGCTAATAATGATATCCACTGCCATAATGAGCAAACTCAGTAGAGCTGGTATAGTGAGTTCTTGAGTAAATGTTTAGGAATTGCATCAATTAGATTACAGCGCCCTCAACTAAAGCACAACTGGGTTCATGTACAAGATTACACGAGTTAAAATAACGTCCACTGTTATTCTTCAGCCGTACATGTCTTTAATATAGTGTTATTTTCTGTCTGATGAAAAAACAAACCTTAAAGGGGTCATGTGGAAAGCAATTTCCCTCATTCTGATTAAAAACATGAAGCAGCTCTCGAACAGGAATATCATGTGTCCGATGGTCGCCCCTCACATTCTCCTCTCGCTTCAAAGCCAATATTCATAACTCTGTGGTCAAAGTTCAAACACGCAGAGTAGGAAGGAACGAGGGTAAAATACATAACATACACGTCCTGAGACCAAGATGGCGTCTGTCGCTGATTGAGTTGCAAAGGCAACAGAAAGCAGGCGTCTGGCGGGCCAGCAGTCTGTTCGAGAGCTCAGAGTTTAATCCATCAAGTGTGGAGATCCACAGAGGCTCAGACACACACGGACGTGGTAGATACATAAACACACGTATGCAAATGCATGAGCAAAATTTCCGATACTGACATGATCACCTTCAGGAACATGTTTGTGGATGTAAAAGTCAGACCTCATGATGACGCAGGTTTCAATATTTTGCACCCGGAGATCAAAATTCAGTTCATTATAAATGTTTAGGAGCATGAGGTAATAAAATTTTTGCTCATTTATATATTGTTAGTTATATAACGTTTTCATAAATGTCAATAAATACGCATGCTCACTTTGCTACTGCGTAAGAATAACATGTGGGTTGGAAATGCATTAATGCTCATTAATTTCATTGTTTCCTAATGTTAATGTTAATAACTGCAGTAATAGTGCTAGTTAAGGGAATCTTAATGTAAAGCATCACTGTCGGTTTCTGTTCGTGCTTATAATGGGCGTGGATTGGTCAGAAATACTCCACACCATTTTAAAAAAGCGTATATGTTATCCCCCCGAGGTCATTTGCGGTTCCTGATCCACATTCCTCAGTCTCTCTAGACATTTCTGATGAGTTTCACTGAATTACGCACAGATTTAAAGTAGTTTTGAGATAAAAAAACAACAACAAATGCTTTGAAATGATGCTTTAGACTTTATCGTTAAATAAATAGCAAATGCTTTTGGAACTTGAATTGTCAGATCTCTTATTTAGTGATGTGAAATCTCACATTTAGTTTATAAGATATAAGCTTTGACAGGTTGATGTTTTATCTTTAGCATGATGCTGTTCTAATATAGATGTTAATATCCCAAAATGCTTTCCTTTCATGTTCATTCGTTTTTCCGGATGTGCGAACGAAGCACGTCTAAAGTCTACCGTTCTACTTGAACCGAGATTCATTAACTTCTTTACTGTCATTTGAAAATGAAAGTCGTCAGCAGATATCATGGTATATCAAAACCCACAATATTGGTGTTAGCATTCCGGCCTAATGCAGATAATAAACCCTATAGAAGCTACCAGATATGAATAATTGAGAAATAAGAAAAAAAAGGAGAACAGATGATAAACACAATAACTCAAAAATGTAAATATCAGATATATATCACGGCCTCTGAAGGATCAACCCGGCACTGACCCGGGCTGGGGGAGGAAAACACATGTTCTCTGGCTCGACTGGGGCGGGCTACCTGCAGGGAGAGCTGGGAATTCCTCCGAGGAAGGGAGGGGAGCTCCGGGCACGCCGGGTAGCTATTACTGACGGGGGGCTACATGGCCTCGCTGTCAACTTTACCATCAGCTCCTCAGCCAGTGTAGGAGCGTAATTGATATTTGGTGTATGAGGTGTTTAGGAGAAGCATAGAAATGGTTGGAGGAGAGGTGACGACTTCAACCGGAGTTCTGTGTGAGGAAAAATGTTTTTTAATTATCATTACACATTGCAAATAAAATATTGTATGAGGTCCAAAATGGTGGAATTATTCAGGGATTTTAAGATATCTGGAGAAATCTTAAAGTTCCATTTCTAGACTTC
>JAQQZR010000033.1:26072932-26077932 GCA_030068235.1 Notoglanidium macrostoma | reverse complement strand
TGTTTTTATTCATTTGTGCTTGCTCTACACTCTCTCTGTATGTCTTTTCTTTCTGTAGACACACGTACACACACACACACGCACACACACACACACACGCACACACACACACACACGCACACACACACACACACACACACACACACACACACACACACACACACAGACTAGATTATTCTCACATATAAATCACATGGACTGAAGGTGGACATGTTTGAGTGTGCGAGCTGCTGTCAGTAGCCATGCTTAGCTACGAGAGTTCAGCTCGAGCTCAGACGACGGTATCAAAGAGCTACAGCAAAAGAAATTTGAGTATTACACAGGGAATGCAACATGGGCTAAAAAGTGTGAAAACATTAACTCTGTGGCTGAATTCGTGAAGCAATGGCATGACATAAGAGGTGAAAAAAAGAAGAATCAGCAGAAGATAAGACCTGTTTAAAGAAAACAGATGGAGGGTCAGTGAGAGGGAACGCTAATGAGTGTTCTACTGCTGAGATTGTTCAGAAAAACCTGTTCACATCGTCTACATGCTCTGCTTCCTCATAGTCGTGATGAAAACAAGTACCAGATCAGTGTTTTTTTTTTACACACCAGTAGACTCAAGTCATAATACCAAGAAAGTTTTAGGAAATTATGAAATTGTATCTAAAAAAAAAAAAAAAAAAATGAAGCACTGAAAAAATATCTTGGGAGGTGAGATACAAACTGAATACTGGCAAATGTGTATAATATTTCTCGTTATGAAATGGATTAAAATATATTATAGACAGTTCGCTAATGTCAAATGGTCTCGTTTACGATGGCAGAAAATGTTGCTTTTATTTAGAAAGAAGCAAACGTCTCTGCCAAAAGAAGTAGAGAAATTTGTGAACATATCTACAAATAGACACAACAACAACAATAATAAAAAACAACAATAATTATTTTAATATATATTTTATATATATAATATATATTTAAATGTATTATATGATATTATTATTATTATTATTAATATTACAATAATAATAATAATAATAAAAGAAGAAGAACAGCAACAACACCAGCAGCAGCAATACTACTAATAGTAATAATTTAATAATAATTATAATAATATAAGCAGTAAAACATCCCATGCATGCTGTTATAGGGGAAACATCATCACCACCTCCCAAGGGCTAGCAGTTTATGCTGTACATTTTATCCTATACTTACGTTTAACATTTAACGTCTTACATGCCAGAAGCTATAAACAGTCGTTCCCTCACCAGACTCAGTTTTTACTTTTTCCCAATATTCACTGCGTTGGGAAACCGGAAAGCATAAAAACTCTTCTGCCTTGAAGGCGTTCCCGTGTCGAAAACATGTTAACACTGACTGTTACGAAAGCGCTGACACTTCCATAAATGCTGTGTAAACATCTGTATACGGAAAGCGGCAGCATGTCGACCGTTACGTACTTTTCTTTGTTAAACACCATGTTTTATACGTAAACTGTTTATAATTATACGTATACAATGTGGAGCGTCTGCTGTAAAAGAACCTCCGAACGAGCCGTTACTATAGAAACGATAACGTGTTGATATTTGCCTCGCAGCCAGAACTGTTCGAATGAATCAACACCAATCAGAATCGGGATTTCAGCATGACGAGAGAGATCAGATATCAGACATTTTATTCACACAGATATTCGATAGACTTGGCATTTTTTTTTTTTTTTTTTTGATTAGAACTTCATGTAACGCTGTTTCTATTCCTGTCAGCGCTCTTACTTTTTCCCGTCGTTCATTTTCTTTCCTTCATTCCTGATTCTTCGTTCGCTCTGATACTTTCTGTATTCTGTCGTCTATTCCTCTATTTTCTCCCACTCGTCCTCTCCGTCACCTCCCTCCGTCTGTCTGTTTTCTCGCTCTCTCCGTTTTTATCGTTCTTTTCACGCGGGTGTATTCTTTCTATGAAAAAAAAAAAATCCCCCCTTGTCTTTCAGATGGATCCCGTCCAGAAAGCCGTAATCAACCACACGTTCGGGGTCTCCATCCCTCCGAAGAAGAAGCAAGTGATCTCGTGCAACATCTGCCAGCTCCGCTTTAACTCGGACGTGAGTGCCTAAATCAGACTCCTATTACACAAGACTGTATACGTGAGAGCTGTGTGTGTTTGTGTGTTGGCTTTGGTGTGCATCTGTCTTCTGTCAGCGTGTCGCATTTCATTAAGATGACTGTAAGATCACAGTCCTGATCCTGTAGTGTCATTGTAGTGCAGGTGTGAGCGCTTCCTGCTCGAACTCACCTGATTTACCTCATCAGCTCAATAACATATGCTTCATAAAGCCCAAACACGTGCATGTCAGAGCTCTTTAGTCATATCAGTGTGTTATGTAAGGCGTTAAACAGTCGCAGGCGTGCTGTTAAAGGAAAGTGATCAACGACAGAGTGCTGTGACGCAGCCTGACGTAAACTGGAGTTACTGTTCCCACCATGAAGTTGATTATTTTTCTCCTAAACCTCAGCAGTTGGCTAGTGATAAAGAAGACAGAATACTTTATATCCATTATTAGTTATGGAACGACCTCGAAACAAGTTAGTTCTTGTTCTGACTTGATTATAGCAGTTATACGTACTCATCATCTCTCTGTTTTTTCTTACTTACTGATACGAAGCACTGACACTGGAGACTGCTAACATTAAATTTGCGTAAACATCTCCTTAGAGAAAACGTCACTCTGTTACTGTTGTTTCCGATGTGTGTGTTACTATTAACCTGATTTGAATTACCGTTCAAGTTATTGTTATGGAAATTGAATCAGCACCATCTGACCAATCAGAATTGCGAATTTTACGGCCTTGAAAAAAAAATATCCGAATATGAGGAATTATATTCACGTCATATTAAATATTATTTTCCTGTGGTGTACGTTTATTAAATACAAAAAATAATTAATGAAACTTGTATTCAACTATACAAAATTCTTAGTTTTACAAGTATAAGGAGGATATGTTTTTGGTGTGGTTTGTTTGACCGTTTATTTGGGTTTTTTTTTTTGTCTGTCTGTCTGTCTGTAAACAGGATTACGTGAAACCTACAGAACCTACTGATTTCAGAACCATAGCATGGGACAGTCAGTTTTGGAGCAGGCAGATAAAAAAAAAGAAATCGTTTCAATTTCGCTAACGTTGCGCGATGCGCTTTTGAGCATTGGCAGAAGTCTGAACTCAACAATGCCATACATCTTAAAATCCAGTAGGTGGCAGTAAAGTTCTTGAGTGACAAAACGTAGCCGATGTAGAAATACGATGACTCCGTTAGAAATATATCTGTACATGTAAAGTGGTTGCGGTTGTTTTTTTTCACCAATCTAACACGGAGCCAAACACTCACGTTCATTAACATCAGCACATTACCAAACACTTTACAAAGTTAGAATGGGTGTGTTAGAAGCGGAGAAACACTAAAGTGTGCAGTGCTGGGGAAATAAAAGAAACTCACATTTGTATATATGAGTGACATCAAGCACTTCCTTTTTAACCTGCTGACCAAACAAGTCACAAGTTAGGGGCAAGCAGGGAAAACAAACATGGACAGAAAAATTTGCCCTATTAGAGAGCAAATAAGGAGATTTATGACATGCTGACTTGAAAGGATTTCACTGCAAATATTCCAACATTGCAGTGCAACTAAAAATAACACCTTGGCTCCCACTTTAACTGTGGCTACACACACTTGAGTCTCACAAGCAGTTCCTCTGCTCCTGATTTTCTGCTTCTAAAGCTACAGCGAAGGCACACAACCTCCTCATCACCAGATTTACACCACTCTTTATGCAACTGATAGTACTGAGTATAATAAATCTGAGCTAGACAGCAGGTGCCAGGACTGGTGGTTATGGTGTGTACATTGTGTGAGACATTTTCTTTTCTTTCTTCCTTTTTTTTTTTTTATGAGTACATAAGGTGCTCTGGCTAGAATTTTTTCTTAAAAAAAAAAAAAAAAAAAAAAAAAGTGTGAAAGCACACTAAGGCTCTAAATGTGTTGTCTTTAGACATTCCTTTATTCTGAACACAACACAAACTCCATAAACCATATTACAAATCATGTTTTACCTTTTCATGACTGTTATAGTCAAATAAACTGTAGATGTAAAAATATAAGATGTGTGAGTGTAAGAATAAAAAAAAAAAATTATAGTATATATTTTTATAATGAAAGGGCAAGAAACCTGAATTATCATTTTGTATAACACGACTCAGGCAGTAGTTTCTGCTGTAGCATGAGCAATAGAAAAATATTCATGCGCTTATTCTGATATGTTGTTGTTCCTATAGTAACAGTTATTTGACATAATCTGAGACTAATAATAAACAGAATTTAAATGACATGTTTTAAAGACAAAATTGTTTATTAGTTTATACATCCACCCATCCATTATCTGTAACACTTATCCATTAAGGGTTGCTGGGAAGCTGGAGCCAATCCCAGCTGACTTCGGGTGAGAGGCGGGGTACACCCTGCGCAGGTCGTCAATTTATCACAGGGCTAACAACCGTTCACATCTATGGGCAATTTAGAGTAGCCAGTTGAACAAATCTGCATCTGGGAGGAAACCGGAGCTACCAGAGGAAACGCACGCATGCACGCGGAGAACATGCAAACTCCGCGAAGAAAGTCCCCATTTGCCCCTGAGGTGTGAACCCAGAACCTTCTTGCTGTGCACTGCAGCACCATGCCACCGTAGTCATTTATGTGGTGAATTTATTTTCATTATTTTTTTTTATAAGATATTTTTAATATTTATGGAAGCAGTCTCAGGTGACGGCGCTTTGCAACAGTCACAGTGCTTTGCAGATTTTTCACAGCATGGGAAAATTTTCAGGACAGAGGAGTTTACGCTTTACAGTTTCTCAATAAAATAACAGAGAGAGAGAGAGAGAAACAGAGAGAGAGAGACAGAGAGAGAGAGAGAGACAGAGAGAGAGAGAGAGACAGAGAGAGAGAGAGAGACAGAGAGAGAGAGACAGAGA
>JAQQZR010000033.1:26058284-26070250 GCA_030068235.1 Notoglanidium macrostoma | reverse complement strand
AACCTAAAGAAAAACTTGGGTCTTAGTGCACTTTTGTCCGAACAGAACAAAGAATAATTATGTATGTGGAATGGATTATTAGGAAAAAAATCAATCTATAATACAGTGTGTATATATATATATATATCAGCATGCAGGCTATCACATCTCTGAGTCTTTTGGGTATAATAACATGGTAACTCAGCAATTCTTTTTTTCCTTCTTCATAATTTATGCAAAGGTCTTCGTTTTCCATCTGAATCTGCATTTTTATGGTATTTCCTACCGCTCCGAGTGCAATCACGAAACGCTAATTTTATGACCGATTATGTTCTCCGGAATGACATTTGCAGAGATCAAAGAGCAATTTAAGCTATTACTGCATGAACATAACACAGTGGAGGTATTAGCAGTTTATGACTTCCTGCCGAATTTAATACAGACAATCTCCCTACAACTGCACAAAAATGACCTCACATGCTGCATAAAGTATCGCACACACACCCTCACACACACATACAGCCCTGATCCGTGATTCAATAAGCCCTCTCTCTCCCTCACGCTCACTCACTCTGGCTAGACAATCAGTCGTCCTTTCTTTTTTCCCCCTTCGGTCTTAATACCTACTTTGAAAATCCCTTCATCTGCATTGGGACGATATTTTGTCATTCCACAAATTGAGATTTAAAGCCGAGTTTATCTCATTCGGAATCATATTACTGTACACGGATAACGTCCCACAACTTCAATCTCTGCCCCTTTATGGGATAATATCGATATTTTATTCAGGAAATCTAATTTTGGAAAGATGTTCTATTTAGTATGCCTCATTAAGTAGGCCAATGATCCTGGAGTGCCCTTTCTTTTGTCTTTATAGGGGGGAAGAAAAAAGTTTCCATGTAATGCAGTTCTGCTGATATTCAAATGTCATGTGGTCATCATCTTTATCTATCTATCTATTTATTTATTTATTTATTTATTTATTGCATGAACAACTTTACACAATAATAAAAAAGTCACGGAAAATAAAATTGTTTCATTATTTCAGTATTCTCAACCCATTGTTATTATTTTTTCTTATTTATTTAAATATTTATTTATAAATAGATATTTTTCAAATTCAAGACATAACTGTAACCCTTAATATTTATTATTATTATTATTCTTATTATTATTATTCTTATTATTATTATTTATAATAATTTCTTTCTTTCCTTCGCAACTCTACGACGCACCATATTATATATGTTTAGTTAGAATTTCTCAGAAGAAAGCTTTAATATTTTACAGATAAAAAAGGAGGAAAAAAAAGGGAAAAGAAATCATGCAGCTTGAAAAATGTAGTTTGACCAAGGCCATGTTTCAAATGCTTCATTACACAATGCAGTCAAGCAGTCTGAGCGTAAACTGCTAGTGAACCAGGAGAAAGAAAGAAAGAAAGAAAGAAAAAAGACTACAACTTTTTGCCAAGTGAGAAATGTTGACGCTTTCTCTCTCTCTCTTGCACATGAGTGTGTGTGTGTGTGTGTGTGTGTCTGTGAACGCCATTTTTTTTGCTGGATGGCCCTGCCTAATGTCCCGAGAGCAATGTTGCAGGCCTGATTCTCTCGCTGATGTAGCCATGCACTTCTTGCTGTGAAGGAGGTCTCACAGTCCAAAAATTCACTTAGAGAAGTGGAGTGTGTGTAACCAGAGAACACGGACAGAGACGTCTGTATGAACCAGATACAAATGTTAGAAGAGGAAAAAAATCCCTAAATCCCAGTTTGGGAATAACAGACCTGAGTGGACTTCAAATGTTAACCTTGTTTTTATTTCATTTCTCCTATTTATTTTATTTGTAAAAAGTGCTTTTTAAATTTTGTGGACATTTTTTGAGGCAACGTTTCCATTCATCCATTCATTTTTCTGCATTTATTTAATCAATTATTTATTTAATCATTTTTGTGCTTGTTTATTTTGCAATTAAATTTTTATTAATGCATTTATTTATTGTTTGTTTTTAAAATCAGGAGTCCTTCGTATAATGTCAAATAAAATTCTTCATCGTTTTTTTTGTGCTTCCGAAAGCTTTTCGGCGCACTAGCTTACTGTAACTTGAATATTTGATCTATTTTAAGTTTTTTTCTGCTTTGAAATCAGTAAGAGCCGCATAATGTAATCTTATGAATGAAGTAAACAATGATATTTTTTTCAAAAAGTCCCATTAACATAATTTCATTATTCCATTTCTTAATTTCCTTCATTTATTACTTAAAAATGCAGTGCAAAGCAAAAGCTCTTAATTATATGGGCTAGTTCTTTCTTTATTCCTTTCTTTCTTTCTTTCTTTCTTTCTTCATCTGAAGAAATTAGTCGACATTCTCACGGACATATGTTCATTTATTATTGGAATCAAGTACAAGAATCTGAAAACTCCACAGAGTTCGGAAGGACACTTTTATGAAATACAGCTGTGTATTATTCACGGATCTAGAGCCATGTGTGTGTTTCAACATGCACACTATACAAACTGGGTATTGCGTTTCACTTATTAGGTTTAAAAGTGTCTTTTTCTGTAATCACAATATACAGAATGCAAAGCGTCTAGCATAAGGGCGAACTTGTTCATACATGAAGAATGTGTGGAGAAGAATTTGCTCAAATCTAGAGCTAAAGAGGTGTAAATGGACAAAAAGATGCTGAAGTGAAAACAGCAACGTCGCAGAACACAGTAGCAGTGTTTACAAGAGCCAGAGGGCAAAGCAGGACCCACTATTTCCCTCCTGCTAATTGTTTGATTTCCTGTTGCCGCTTGAGAGCCAGGCGTGTGTGTGTGTGTGTGTGTGTGTGTGAAGAAGAACGGAGTGAAGGGACCAAAATTTCAAATAAATCACACATGGGTCGCCTTCATTTGTCTCCAACCTACTGATTGCTTTAGGCGAGTCTCTCTCTCACTCTTTCTGTTTCTCTCTCACTCTTTCTCTCTTTCACTTCATCTCTTAAGCTTTGCAGATTTACCAAACACTATCATCCCCTGTCGCTCATCTCTACTCCATCATTTGTGGCCCAACACACACATACCAACACAAACACACACACACACACTCTCACCAACTGCTAGCATTAAAACACAACAACAAAAATAATGGATAAGGAAGAAGACGAGAGTCTTGGCTCATTGCGTACGACTCGGCCGTGAATGAATGAGTGTTGGATGTGATTTTTGGGGTTTTGAGAGGGGCGATGGGAACACACTGAGCCGACTCTACCGCACCATACCCCTCACACCAGGACATGGAGGCTGCCATCACTCTGTTTCCTTGGCGATATCCTCCACTACTCTCCTCCTCCGATCCCGGGCCCCTTTTTTTTCCAGCAGGTGGTGCCTTTTAAAGCTGCCGTTAGTGAGATAGCATGCTGGAGACTATGCGTTTACAATGAACCTGCCAGAGAGATGGCACTGGAGGCTTCGTCACAGAGAACCACTGGCCCAAAAAGCTCATAAAGAACCCCTGACTTCACCTTCTTGCTCTTATCAGTGCCTAGCTCATAACCATGCAAATGGTCCTCCGTCAAAAAAAAAAAGGCGGGGAGATTGTTTTAATCGGATTATTCCTTTCACTCCTCTGACCCCCCCGGCAGGGTTTTGTTTTGGTGTATGCCTTTTGGACCTGGCATGGCTTCTGCCAGAAAGACGGCGGGTGGATTTTTACAGATCTGAACCCGTGAGAGAGGCTCTCGATGGGAGACCGACTCAAGCCAGGCCTCTGTCACAGCTCGGCCTTGTCTCTTTAAATTAGCCTTACAGCAAAGGAAGCTAATGACAATCAGTAGGCTTCTGTCTGCTGCTGAAATAAAAAAAGAGAGAATTAACTTTTATTAAAGTCACACAATCACATCATAGCAGAGCGCCAAGACAAGAGCAACATGGGCTTCTGGGCTCGTTGCCCGCATTAGCCATTAGTGAGGACAAAACAGCAATCAGTTAATGTCTAAAACAGTAAGACGGCCGGAGCTGCGCGATAGTCTTAAAGACGTTTCACCGCTCGTCTAAAGATCTTCATCAGTTCTATACATATGCAATGAGTTCCACTTGCTTGGATGTGTCAAAATGACTGAAAGTGTACATTGGAAGGAAATATCATTTCATAGAGCATCACAGTACAGAGGACTACATAAGATCCTAATACGTGACAATATGAGATGATTACGAAAAGTATGGTAAATAGGTGCACCAAACAATTGTCTAGAAACTGTAGGCTTGAAATTCCTCAGAAAAACAATAGCGGAATAGTGTAGCAGCAGGATCAGTGGTAAACATTGTCTCATAGCAGCATATTAAAGTCTAAAAAGTGTCACCAAAACAGAACTTGAGAATGCACTGGTGGTCACACGCATAGCTGCAGCCTCTTAAACATCCGTCTCTCTTAAACGTGACGGATTCCCCTGCCAGTCTCACCGCCAGCGCTAATGTCAGGACCACAGCAGCCTCCAGCAGGCTCCTAATCCCTCCTAATGGGGAATTGTCATCTCCAGGCTAATTTAAACCCTCCAACCACAGGCCCACCTCAACCTGCAGCCTGTTAATCCCCACAGCAGCTTTCACTTTCCTCCATCTCTTCCCCTCTTTCTCGGCAGTCCCTGCGTCCCTGTGATGGGCTTCGACTCAGGCCTGGGGCCTTCTGCCACCTCAGAACAACACCGACTTTCAATCATCTCAGCACACCCTGATCGTGCCAATCTGATTTGTGTGTAATTATATTTTTGGGACATTTTGGCTGCTGGATGCCATCTTTCCCCACAGTGCAGAGAAAAGGAAAGGCCATGCTTTCATGCACAATAATTCCCCAGAATACACTGCTGTAGGAAAGCGAGAGTACTAAACCAAGTAAAAGCACTGTGCAAAAGTTATCATTTGTGCAGAGGACACCATGCACAATGAAGAACAGTTGTAGACTGTATTGCTATTTGACTTCTCTTTATGTTGTTTATTTATATTACATTTTGCCATGTATCACGTGTTTATAATGCGTGGAGCCATTGTTCTCAACGTTCTCTCAGAGTTCACTATGAAGCATAGCCTGTGGTCGTGACATCAGACAACGTGACATTTTTGTCTTTCATGACGTTCACCATGCCAGATTAGGCAATCATAGCGCCATAAGTTGTTGCCGCGTCTTGGTCAGGAGACCAACACGACAAGTTTGACCTCAACCAATCATCGTTCACGTTTTTGCATGTTGTCGGGGAGGAGGGTCAAGAAATTGTCAATCACGGGAACAGAAGGAACGCTAAGGAACACATCATATGAGTTATGAGTTAAACTAGGAGAGGAAATGCAAAAAAATTGTGGCATGCTAGACTTTTCATCAGGGTGTCATGGACAATGTCAGGTCATCAGTCCTTCGTTCCCAGATGTTCTTGTGCTCTTCTCGATGTTCTCGATGTGATGTTCTCGATCAAAATCAGGCTGAATTAGTGTAGTCTGATCCAAGCATTAGGCAGTAGTTGCACGTTATTGTATTAGTTATTGGGCTGCTAGAGATATTAGCCTATTTGACTGCTTACCTATATTGAATGGGTTTCATCCAAACCTCATTAATTAAGTAAACAATCTCAAATTGACTTTTAATAAAAATAAAATGTGCTGGTGGAAATTTCAGGAATAGCTGTATTGTTGAGTTGGGTGGAATTGTAATGTTTTGACTGAGTACATTTTTTCCCCTTCATTCAATGGAGTTCCTGGTTCCACATTTTTAAGAACTAAGTAACTACAGTACTTAAGCTGAAATGAAAAAGAATTGCTTGCTCAAGGCCAATAAGCGTATCTAGTATCTTGTAATGTACTTGCTGGTAGTTACACACATTGTAAGTCTAGCTAATGTTCTAAAAGTAATGAAAGTAGTAAAAATTCTCTCTTTGAGCTGCCTCTCACAATTTGATTGATAAGACAGGTGGGTTTAATTGTGTGATGCCTAATGTGGGGGCTTTTAGCATATCCATGTGTTTGTAGCATGCATTAACATGAGCACAGTAACAGGTGTATGCCAGTGTGAATGTGTGACTTACCCTTGCTAATTAACCCACTCTGGTGGAGAGAGATAGAGAGAGAGAAAGAGAGAGAGAGCGAAAGAGAGAGAGAGAGAATAAAAAAAAAAATTTGCCATCCAATCAAAAATCAAGTATGTTTCCCTCCTCTCTTCCTGAATGTTCGAAATAAACCATCAACCAGCTGGTCAAAGGAAAGTAGGGAAAAAATGGCCTGTTTACTTTATCTTTGGTATTTGCCTCAATGGTAACATCTAAGCAGATGAGCTCTGAAGCTTTGGCATGAAGCAGAATGATAACAGGACACATGTGGTATAGGATAATTAAAACAGCACCGATAACATCTCTTCCAGAATAATGGCCGCAAAATATTGTGTGTCAGATGTTTGACCATCGTCAATGGAATCCCAGCATGGTTGATCACAGTATGTGCATATTTTGGCACTGAGGTTTTTTTTTTTTTTAAAGCTTTTTAAAGCCAGACCCCGGCCTCCTCGGGAGACAGCTAAATGCATTAATGCGGCTGAAAGGGGGACCGAAATCTCTGCAAGGGGATTGTGTCTTTTCAAGGAGAGCAGCTGATTACAAACATCCATATTTCAGAAGCTGGTTTTGTGAAACATAACCTGGGTTCAACAGGCCAGTCGAGATAACACACCAGATTTCATGTGCTCCTTCTACAAGGCTGTAAAATAAAAATGAGACAAACAAGACTAGGGATCATATTTCCGGCAGGTGGATCAAAGTGATCAGGATACTGTCATGACCTTGACTAGTATTACAAAGCGCTGCGTGTTCTTATTACCGTTTATGTGATGAGGCTTTAAGCTTGACGACGTATGGCAAAAGGAGAAATAAAGGACAACACTGGAGATCCTGCACAAAATTCCGGCTTTGATAGAAAATCCTTCAATTTGCTCTCTTTCACACGCTATTTAAAAACCATACCGGAAGAGTCCATTACCATCTGCCAAAGAGGAGCCTCGGCGCATCAACAGTCAGAAAGCACTCCAACAATAGCCCCTTCAGCTGAAGATCACCGACAAAGGGATTAACTAATTCAATTAACAAACCAAAGTACTTTATAACTGTTAATTATGTGGCTCCAAGGACCGCTGTAGGGCCACCCGTCCCCTTTGTGCTGAGAGGAGCTCATCTGTCCTAATTGACCTCTGGGGAGCGTTCAGGGGGAGAGAGATGTCTTACGCGAGCCCATGGCTTGTACAAACAAACTGACAATTCACTTTGCGTTGGAGTGACACTCTGTGTAGCTGTGACACAAACCGCACTGACCTTGAAAGAACTGCCAAAGAAAAGGCGTCTTGCACTTTCTTTCTCTCGCTTGCTTGCCGTCTTACTTTCAGAAGCTGAGTGCAAAGCCTAAAAGAGCGTGAATAGTTGCAGAAGTTGGAGCAGATGTTTGCGTTCGTCTTTTGATTAGTGGTAAGTCAATAGCTATTAAAGTACTTCAGTCTGGTCACTGTAAACATCCTGAGCATCTTGGGGTTTCAGACGTCTTTCACACAGCAATTAATTTGTCATAATAATCTGATTTCTTTCCTAAAGAACATCTTAAAAAAGGCCCATTTTACTTTAGCATAATTGTCACCCAATAATTGTCTGCATTAATGCACTATAGTATTCGTCCACACAATGGTGGGAGGGTGTGTGTAAATTGGGATTTGGCCGTGGCCTGCATCCTCTTCAGTCCTATACATGTAGTCTCCACCCAACAAGAGTTCTAGACAGTGTCCTTCTGAATGCGTGGCCAATTCCGTTATTAATAGCCCTTCTTCCAGTGAATGGGGACTGCGTCTGACCTGCCTCCTCATCTCTCCATGCCCAGGCTTCACTCAGCTTTTCCCACTCTTCCATTAACCCTTTCTCTCCATACCCAAGCCTGAGTCTCTTGAGTTTGGTGGAGCCACAGAGGCCTCTAATGACCTGTTCCAAAGGCCATCCATCAGCTGGCAATTACAACATCTGTCGCCATCACAAAAGAGGGCCACAAAGATGGCTCGGGCAACTGTCTCTTTTAGAGCTTCCCCTTTTCACTGGCCGGATCCCCCTCGATTATGTCTGGAGGTGAAAAGAGGGGGAGACACAAACACACAGTTACTTTGTGTGGCGAAAGGGCCAGCCGCACAACACAGACAGGCATGCTGACAGCAAACACAAACATGGCTAAACAAATGGTTCACGCCTACCTCTTTAGATTTCCATTCGAATGCACTCTGTGACTCTGAGAAAGTGCTCTGTCTTCCGAAAGCCGAGAGGACCTTACCAGCTGCCATCGGCACTCCTCGCTACAAAGAAACCTTTTCATGCCTGAACAATGAGAAGCTCCCTCTCTTTATCCTTCTAAGTTCGCTTCGCACCATGTATTAACTCGCCGAATGCCTATAGACTCTCAAGCGTATTTGATTAACAACTTGTGCCGAAGTCATTTAATTTTAAACCTTAATGCAATCAAATACACATACAAAGGCATCACCAAGACAAGGATATCTCCTTAAAAGACTTTCATTTCGTCAGGACGTTTTAATTTTCTTTCATGCTGCAGACTGTTAGTCACAATTTACCTAGTGTTTGAGTGGCTACTTTTTTCAGATGATGCTTTTCGGCTTCTTTTCTGTCTCACAGTAGGAGGACAGTGTGGGACCGTGCCCCATTTCTCTCTCTCTCTCTCTCTCGCTCTCTCTCTCTCTCTCTCTTTTAAAAAGGGGGAAGGGGGGACGGATAGATGGCATGACATCACGGGTAGAGGCAGCCGTACACACTGCAAAGGTCAGGCAGCCCATTGATCCGGGGGCCCCCGCTAGAAAACCAGCGCATTATGGGCCCTCTCCACACACACTGAGCCATAGAGGCGGCCCACAGACGCAGCCTTGTTGACTCGCCATTCAGAGCCAGCCAATCAGCGGATTTATGCTTTGATGTGCGGCCGAGAAATAAAACCCTTTGGAGTAGTGACCTTTATCGACGGATGGATTAAAATCCATCACAACTCTCCCCCTCCTTTCTTCTGCTTTTTCTTTTTTTTCCTTTTTCTTTTTCACAATCACAAATCTAAGTTACAGTGTGGCCAGGTTTCCCCAGTTATTGCTAAGAAAGGGTTTTTTTTCTCCTTTCCTCTTTTCTTCCCTCACTTGGCATTTTGTGTCAGGTTGCTAATAGTTTTTTTTTTTTCCTGATACAAACCACAACAATACATTCTACTACCGTTACTGTCCTCTAGCCTTTCATAACCATCTGCTTACCTTACCCTGAGAAAATACACAAACCAAGAGCTACGTCTACCCAAAAGTAGACCATTTTCTCACTTCTCAGCTGATCCTTTCAGCGTGTGGTTGCCTGGTCTTTGTAATAAGTGTATAATAATTTTCTGTCACTGTAAAGAAATCAGGGCAAGATCTTTGACAAGACTATCAATATTTTGCTAAAATTCATGATCAATAATCAATTGATGGTGATGAAACAAAATGTCACAAGTCATTTTGTCACAAGTGATTCGTTTCCGAGTAACTTTCCACACAGCATGCCACTTTTGTGTCGAATATCTGTCAATCCAGAGACGTAACAGTTGAAAAATCCAATTTGGCAAAAAAAAAAAAAAAAAAAAAAGACTGACACACTAATTTGACTCTGCTTTTAAAGCTATGTTTGAAACACCTTTTACATATGACATGTTTGACATAATTAGCTATTTAGAAAAGAAAAAAAAAAAGCTGTTGTACTTGAAGTGTAGAAAATAATAATAATAATAAAAAAAAAAAAAATCCGGATTTACAAACTTTTACAGCCATAAAATCATCAATGGAATCAGACCAAGTGTATAAAGTATATTATTGTTATTATCAATATAATATATACTACTATAAAATACATAAAATGTAATTCTATATAAGTGGCTTTGCATGTTGATAATGATTAGCCTGTATTTTTTTTATGGAAATGTTATGAGATCACTTGACTAGATAATCTTCCATTTTATCTGACTCAAAATTATCCTTAACAATTTTCTAACATAATTATAACACTTTTTAAGTTTGAACACTGCTTTATTCAGTGTATATTAGTCTGTGTCTGTTAATAACTGCTGTAAGTCGACTGTTTATTATCTCTATTAATAAATATACAGAATAACTATAGAGTTTCGATAAATGTTATCATTTCTGTACGCCTCATCAGCTCAATTCACTTCGAGCTCACAAATAGCTATTATAAATATGTTATAACATTTAATTTTTTATGACTAGTACAGCATGTGGAACTGGGTTTCTTTGGTATTGGTGTTATAACATGCTACGAACACCACTTATAACGCATCATGTTGACAATTTAGAATGCCTACTAAAGAGGAGTAATGAGCAATACATTTTCCTGAATAATTATAATGCCTTAATGCATTATTACATGATATGAAAGTGTTCATTGTGCATTATAAATCTAGACTTTTGTTACTGACGTTGCTATAACGTGCACTGATTGCATCCAGTTTATTGTAAATTATAACCCGAACGCTTATAGATATGGTCAAAGTGTTACCGAAAAATAGGAAACAGTTTATTTAAATAGTATTAGTATAAATATTGATAATGATGTAATATATTATATTGATTTAATATGAGTATTTTCAGTTTCTTTCTATTTCTTTACCTTTACTTAATGTAACATCGGTGACATCTAATTTTTATATTTCTTGACAGATTTTTTTTTTCCCCCAAGTTGAATTGTTACCATGAGCCAGAATGCAGACCACTTAAGACTTGATATGAGAAAGAAAATCTAGAGAGAGTAAAGCGTGCCTCTGGAGTGATGGCAGAAGAAAGCCAGGGTTGTGTGTGAAGATGTGGAGAGTGTGTTCACCACTTAATTCAGGCAAATCCCTGGGGAGAGCCCACCTGAGAGCACAGAGAGCTCCCGCTGTGAGGAGACCATCAGCATTACAGAGCATTACTGCAACACAACAGCAAAAACACTCAGGCCATTATATTTCCCTCTGGAGCATCGACTGAGGAAGACGGTGTACTTGTTCCTCTGTGGGCTGAACACTTTGACCCCCTCTTTATAAAGAAATAACTGCAACAAAAATGATCTAATCCTGCAAAGAGAATGTTTCCGTCAAACATGTGTTCCCCCTAATAAGTATCATCAGAATATCTCTCCATCTTTACCCTCCTAAAGAATGCAAAGATTTCAGTCTCACAAAAAAAAAAAAAAAACAATTGCAACAACTTTTTTATCATTATTATTATTATTATTATTACTTTGAATATCAATGTCCGGGTACAACAATACATTGTTCCACGTTCACTTGAATCCCCTGCATGTGGCGTTCTGCAGCAACACAGTTTAACCAAGCTAACATCTAGCACTATACTTATGAATAAGATCAATATATAATAAGTACCATTGAACTTATCGACTGTAGCCCATTTCAAGAGTAAAGTTTGTGCTTTTCATGACAAATGATTACGCTTACTACACTCCTGACACGTGTCCTTTTTTCTTCCAAGCTGGTATTTACAAGTTACATAGTAACGAGGTACTTTAATATGAGTATGTTGAAAATCTGGGTAGATTTTAGCCTGGAAATTCTTTAAGACCACAAGAGTGCAGAGACTTTCCAGGTTTTGAAAGTGCACGTGTCACCATTTTAATTGATATGAAACAATTGTAATAAAGTAAATTAGCACTATCATAAGAATTCCCGAGCCTTAACTTGGAAAGAAAAAAATATTATTAAGATAGTTTGACCAGAATTGACTTATGTACTTGATTGGTTGATTGATTGAGTGATTGATTGATTGCACTATTGATAAGGTCTAAAAAAAAATGAATTTAACTTGAGCCTTAATTTCTTTTCTTCATGAGAACTTACTTATCTATCTATCTATCTATCTATCTATCTATCTATCTATCTATCTATCTATCTATCTATCTATCTATCTATC
>JAQQZR010000033.1:26041862-26055506 GCA_030068235.1 Notoglanidium macrostoma | reverse complement strand
ACACACACACACACACACACACACACACACACACACACACACACACACACACACACACACACACACACACTTTCCTCCCTCAGAGTAGCAAGTTTACTAAACTATCAAGCTTGTCGATTTTTTTCTTTCTAATATTTCAGAATCTTACTGATGTTTTGCTTGAGTGTAATTTATCTGACTTCCTGACAGGAAGCTTGGTTTAATCCTGTGAAATGGAGCACTGAAGGCATCTTAGACAACACTTCCTATGAATCCTGCATTCATAATGGCTGATATGTAATTACATAATACGAAGTGATGTATAATGCCTGTATCAGTGAGCAAACTTTATAAAGCATGACTATATGACTGCTTACACCAGAATGTGGCTGAATGCAGGAATCTGACTGGTCAGAAATAAGGTGTGTATTATTTTCGTGTAACAGCACGGCTTAGAGAGTAGTTCCAATATTTTTTATTCTAATGAGCTCATTCTGATACATATTTTTTTCATAGTAACAGCTTAAACACAGCAACTCGTGTGGTAGATGCTCCATATAATCTAAGGCTTTGTCCACTCTAATACGTTTTAGTTTCAGAGCACCATTTTAAAACGAAAATGATCCCCATCGAGACAAACATTTTCACACCGTATCAGAAACGATCCACGTTCATATCGGAATTCTTGAAAATGCATATCACATGACTATTCATGTACACTGGGAATGGCATGTCGGTATAAACAGGAAGCAGATTGTCTACTCTGCAGCTGGTTGCTTAGTTCAGATTACCCGCGTAATAGCTTGCCTCCTGTGCATGTAGTCAATTGTAGCATTATAAAATGCAGAATTTATCTTCACAACAAGGTCAGCAAGGCTTGTAATTCATTCCAGGCTGTAGTCACCAGAGGAAGTCAAAGCTGATGCAGTTTTTCTTCTTCCATAAAATAGTCACATGATAGAAGTATAATAAATCAGGAAAGGATACTCTGTGACTGAAAATACCCAATCAGGAAGAAAAAACGAGCGTCATCGTTTCCAAAACTCTACGTTTCTGGCCGTCCACACGAAACATTTTCAAACTAAAATGGGCCCTGCGGCGATTCCAAAATGCTCCATATTTGAGACTCAAAAACTCTGGAGTAGTATTGGCACCAGGTGTAAATGTAGCAAAAGTCATGCATTTTAAAACTAAAACATTTTTAGTACCCTGAGGCTACTAATAAAAAAGTGTGTTAATGCATTTCAAAATGTTTAATCATAGATGTGCTGAGGATTTTGTTAGAAGACATTTATATAACATTTCTGGATGGAGTCTAGGGTGTCAGCGCTTTGTAACAACGTTTCCAGCTCAGAAAAGCCGCAATAAAATGACAAGCTGTGTTTTGAGAGAAGAGAGCTTGCATGTCTTGGCATATCGAACACACACCCACACACACACACACACACACCCCGGTGGGCATTATTTTCATATAACAGCACAGTCTGTTATGTGCTATTGCTTATATAATATCAGGTTCCTCCTGATCCATGTAAAAACATTGTGTACGTTATTTATAGATATATACATTGTAGATATAAAGATGATAGATGTATTGTAGATAGTAATGTACATAGTATGCAAATTATAATCTGGTTATAAAGCATTACAACATTACTGTATTCAGAATTTACTGTGTATGATCTGGTGTACTAATGTCCCATCCAGATGTATTCCTGCATCATGTCATAGACTCTGGCTCCACAGTGCACTGACTGGGATAACATGCTCACTGAAGATGAATGAATAAATTAAATGAATATTTCTATGTAAATATATTATAATGTATTAGGTATTTACTGTAACTTCACATTATACATTTATAAGGTCATGACATATTAAGTGTCATGCATGAAATTATAACTGTTTATGATTTTATAATTTTACAAAATTATGTCCGGTGTTGGAAAGTATTAAACAAATAAAATATTGAAGGGGATGCTGTTATTGGAAAATAATCAACAATGTGAAGTGGAGTCAATGGTACTAAAAAGACATTTATTATTTTCTTAAACCACATGTTTTATTCCTATACATGACAGTGGTTTGCCAATGCTAACAATTTTATAAGTTTATTGATTAAAGAATGAGACATCATTCTTTTTTTGTCCATTTATAGTTATGTTTAATGTTGTGGAACATCCACGAAACAAGTTTTGTCATTTTTGTTATAACTGATGCCATCTACAATGGCAGAAAACTTAATGACTGTAACTGTCATGTATTTCCTCCTTATGGCAAGCACCACTGTTCACACCCTTACTTTGGCCAAAAGTTGGTGTGGTTGTATCCAGTGCCATGCTCGAACCCACACGCCCAGGCCCTCTAAGGGAGGACGTTTGTAAGGTGCACCGGAGTAGCTCCTTTGAAGGGGGGTTCTGTCATGTACTTCCCCCTTGCGGTGACTTGCATGTACTTGTTGTGCCTCGCAATTTGGCGGCATGCTTCCGGGTTCGCAGTGTTGCTTTTCATCAGAGACTCCAGTTCCCGAGCTGTATCGTGGAACCACGTCATCGGCCTGAGGATCTCTAGGTGACTCGAGTCGCAGCTGATTGTGGCTCATTAACTATGTACTATAAAAGAACTCCACACATGCTCAGTGACATGGGTTATTGTCTCTAAAATGGACTTCGTGTTGAACTGAAAGAACATGAAAGATGGAAGTTGTCCACAGACTCCCCGTGTTTCCTCACCCCGTTTAAGGTTCACACTATGCTCTCATTATGACCTCACCTTGCTAGTTTTGTTTTTACATGCCTGTGTTTTGATTAAATGTTTAAGTCTTTGTTGAAATACTTGCCTTAATTTGCATTTGTGTTTATGTTGCACTGTAACTAAAACCCAATCCTGCACCTGCATCCACCCTCCTTGCCCTGCTTCATGACAGAATAACCCGTCATACCATGGATGCAGCAGGACAACGATGGGAAGTCTACATGAACACCATGCCATTGATTCTTCTGCAATGGTGGGACAATGGGTTCTAGTTACATTTCAGCATCTTTCACCAAAGCCTGGTAAAGTCGAAGCCACCTCATTACATCTGGATGAGGTACATGGTCTACTGGCTTACAGGGTCTCCACACTAGTGGGCAAATGAACCATGGAGTACCCATGCATCAGAAACCCTAAGGATATTGGTGACATGATAAAGCAGCTCTACCAGGTCAGCCGGGGTGGGACACCAAGTGATCCAGAGCCCCCTCAGAAGGCTAAGAATACAGCCTGCAATCCAGAGCTCCCTCCAGTGGCAGATAAGGAAGTCCCCATTCTAGATCCCCCTCCAGTGGCCAAGAAGGAGGTCATCTCTCCAGAGCCACCTCCCGTGGCTGATAGGGAGGTCTTCGCTCTTCTGAAATTAAGCATTCTCAAGCAGCGAGCTTCAAAGATGACATCGTTGCTCTGCCCCTGAATATGAGCACAACGTTAATGCTCCACCTCGCAAATATGAGGATGACTTCGTCGCACCAACTTATAGCTCTATTTACTGACTTCAAGGATGAGTTTGTTGCCTTGGCCCCCAGCTAAAAAGGTGTCAACGCTCTGTTTTCTGACATGCCAGAGTTCCTGCCAGAGCTACTGACAGAACCAGAGCCCATGTCTGAGTATACACCCATGCCCATGCTCATGTCCATGCTCTTGTCCATGCCTAAGCTTATGCCTGAGTCCATGCCCATGTTTACGCCCATGTTCTTGTCCATGCCCATGCCTAAACCTATGTCTGAGTCCATGGCCATGCTCATGCCTGAACCCAATACCATACTAACCCATACCAAAGCCTGCACCCAAGTCCCTGATGGAGTGCCAGTCTCTGCCTAAGTGCCTGCCTGAATGTTTGCCTAAGCTCTCACCTGTACTCATGCCAGAGCCCATTCTGGTGCCCGTGCCTGTGCTCACGCCTGAATCCAAGCCCATGCCCATTGTGTTTATGTTGCACTGAAAATAAACTCGCACCTGCACCCAGCCTCCATGCCCTGCTTCATAACAGTAACTGCTGACACAGGAGACTCCTTCCATAAATGATAAATAAGCATAACGCAGAAGACTTCATCATGTCACTGATTATACATTTTTCTTTGTTAAATAACGTTTTTGTTTATTTATTTATTTATTGATGTGAAGTGCCTGGCCTACAAGGTGTCAGTATAGAAATACTACTACTATTACTACTACTACTAATAATAATAATAAATAAATAAAGTTCATAAAAAGTGTTACCAGATGTTTGTCTTCCTCAATAATACATATTAATCCAACAATAATGCACATAAGAATACATCAGGACAAGGCTAGCCAGTCCTCTGAGCTTGTCAGCATGTTAAAAGGTTGGTGACTGTAATTTGTGCCACGGCTGCTGTTCACTGTGTACTACATAATGACATGGCTTGGTGTAATTATGGCCTTGCTGTAAACCCTCGGTCATGGTTGGCCCATGGAGGCATGTTTGAAGGGATTAGCAACCTTCAGCGTGAGGACTGCCACTCACTCACACACCCCCTCTGTGCTCTGTCTCTCTCTCTTTCTCTCGCTCACTCTGTGTAACCAAGGACAAGATGTTCTGGACACAACTGGAGGATAAGACATGGGGCATCTCTTTTAAGTAAAGGGTTAAATTACAATTGTAGTTGGAGGAGATCTGAAATGATGTTAATTTTATTTTGCTTGTAGTTCAGTTTACTCAGTTTATAGCAGGTTGTTGTAAGCTGGAATTCAAGAATAACACAATTTGTGCTTCCAATTGTGAACTGAATGGAATGTGTCATGTGATGCAGAGGGTAGGTTGACATTAACCTCAATACCCTGCTTTCTCCAAATGTTCTGTTTAGATCCCATCACCACCAGGGATCTGATCCTGACGACAGCTGAGCTAACGACAGTTTAGTCGCTTCCCAAAATGATACCATTTATTTGTAGTTTAACCTTTTTAAGCCCATCTTTCTTCCCAGCTTTGAATACATTCCATTTACGGAAGGAGTCTCCAGTGTCAGCACTTTGTAGCAGTCGGAGGTAAAGATGTAACATTACAGACATGAGAAAATCTTCAGAATAGAAAAGACAAAGAGGAGAAAATATGAGGCTGGATGAAACATGAATGAACTTGTTTTGTGGATATTACAAAACATTAAACAGATTGACTATCTTACTGTAACAGTACTTCCTGGTTTTGTTTTATTCCTTACTTCTAACATGTCTTGCATCTTTTGATTGAAATGTTATTGGTCATGCAATGAAATTAAAGGTCCACTATGTAGGATTCAGCTGATAGCATACTTCCAAGTACTTACACACAAACACACTTAATTTTTCTTCATGCTAAATATGTATGATCCTTCATTTTTCAGAATTTGGGTTTTCAAACATGTTAGCCAGCACCAGCAATTACTGATTCATCTTATTTCTTTTTCTTGCTGAGACACAGACTCAGATCTTTGTCACATTAAGGCAAAAAATTAAAAATAAATCAGATTTGAGTCACTTCAGCCTGGTAATATGAATGTAGCCAAAAGCTAGACTGAGGTAGCTAGGGTCTAAGTGGTATTAAAAATACAATCAAATGCAAGTGCTGAAATAACACAATGCATACAGAAAGTAAATTAATGCAAGGCAAGTGAGGAAAAAAAGGTGTTATCTTGGACTCTGTCTTAAAAAGAAAGGATTTAGACATTTGTAGAAGGAATGAATGTATTGTGTGAGTGAAGCAGGATGATCATTCCACCACTGAGGAGCGAGGAGCACTGAAGCAGCAGGATCTTGTGTTATGAGCAGGACATGCCAAGAGCCCTGAAGCTGAACAGTTGGTGTGTGGTTCTGAACCAAAGTGTGTAAATAATGTAGATATCTGGAATACCGAAACATATTATTTTTAAGTATTGTTCTTATCCTTTTTCTCATTTGTATATACTGACATCAGGTATCTGTCCAATACCGTGCATATTTACTCTGACATACCTCGGGTCGATATCAACTGTAGTATCCTACATGTTGACACAAAATGGTGGATATGAACATAATTAATGGTTAATGATGGCAAAGCAAACTGTAAACTGTATACTATGAAAATATCAAGAGTAGGAACTACAGCATCTTCCTACAACACAACCATTGTGGCATTTGGATTCGTATTGTCCAAAGTCCAACAAAGAGGCACAGTTTGTTCATCACACTTTACATCGATATAAATAAGCTTTGCACAGAAACTTTGGATATTGTTTCATGAATATTGTTTGTGTAGCATAAACGTATCCTATAAAATGTTATGGATGTGACTTGGCCATGGAACCACCGTTCAACATAAAGCTACGATGAGTTCGTTAATAGCAGCAAACACTGTTTGCTCGATGAATCACTAGATGAATGAAAGTAACACTGTATTTTGTTCGATAAGTTGCTATCGGTTATTCACAGCAAACTATTCTGACGCAGTGAAGACAATAATGCCTTTTACTTACAGATCTGCAAAAGTGAAACAAAACCTGTTCTTTACTACAACTGTACTTGATCCAACTAACTAATGTCCCTTAAGTGACACAAGTGCATGTTTTTTTTTTTTCAACTGAGGAAACATAGACACAACTAAATAGAATGTTCCATGATGTTCTTGATTCATTCCAGGTAGGTTTCATTATCAGTTTAAGTATCAACAAGTCTACCATGGAAGATGGTCAAGTACTCAACTAGATAAAAATGGTATTGGTGCATATTATTATTATTATTATTATTATTATTATTATTATCATCATTATTTAAATGTAAATAAAAGTTTAACTCCCGTGTAGTGGCATGTCCTAACCTCGAGGAACTGTAGTGTGTCTTGTAGAGGTCGAGCTCTGCTGGTCTATAATTAACCAGTGCTGGCTGCTGATGTCATGAGCCCAGCATGGAAGTGAAGGACAGTTCTGCCAAGACACCTGTTGTTTTGAGGAGAGGCATCTGATATCATTACCGACCCAGTCGGATCACTACAGTTCCCCTGCCGCGGTGCGAACTTGTCCCAAACCCAAATCCCCATCCATGTGCTGCTACGCAAGCAATGCCAAGGGAACATGCCAGTATTCCTTTTAAATCTGCTTATGCACTTATTTATTATATAACCGCTCTCGGACTGGTGGGGAATATTGATTTTGAAATCGGTTGTTTGGACGATCTGTCATATGACAATGGTTGCGGGTAAAATAAAAAAATATATATAATTAAGATATGATAATTGTATATACCGCACATGTATTGTAGTAGTATTCATTGATGATCTGTTCTGTTCCTGGAAAACTACGGAGTTTAATGTTTTACCTGTTGACTCATATTTCTACAACTTCAGTAATTATCGAGCGCATCATGAGCTGAATCAGGTGTGACGGAACGCTGAAGACAGGAATGTGAAGCACTGCTGTGTCCCATCCTTCAGTGTGAGGAATGTCGTGTATTATTCTTGCTATCAGACACCTGGAGCTCTTCAAGGTTATGCCTGGTAACCTGAAAAGATAAATATAATGCTATGTGGTAGGTTGTGACAGCCCCCAACACTTGTCTTAATGGAGAAAATATCTGCAACCACCCAGATGTCTTGAAAAATCCCTTACGGAAATCTGTTAGTTATAATAGAGTAGTATTAGATACGTCTACTTTAATAAACACCGTGTGAGTGTCATAGAGTGTCTTTTTTAAAAGTTGTTTAAAATGTCCAGCGGAGCCCAGGTTATCAGATATGACTCAGTGTTATAATGAGTAATTCAAACTGTTTACCAAGAAGAAAAAAAATAATATCTTGTTTGAATCTCCGTCTCAGTTGTATTGTTTCTGGTTAAATGAGGAGAGATGGAGAGATGCTGCTCCTCAGAGCCAGGTTAGATGATCCTGGTAACACTGAACGTCTCGGCGCTTGAAGTTAACGTGGCCTAGATAAGCCATAAAAACACACAGTATAGCACTGAGCATTACCAGTAGAGCATTATACTGAGTGCTGAGGGAAGGGAATACAACTAAAGTAAAGCTTCTGTAAAGTAAAGGCTTTACAAGCTGGCTTTAACAGCACAGAGCTTTTGATGACAGACAGTGTATCGGTTTCATTTATCCTGTCTGTACATTACACGTCTTTCACAAGACCATCTAAAGAGTCAAATTTAACAAAGCAAATTTGATAAATTTGATGTTTAGCAGGCTTCCGCTTACATTTTCCCTGATAAGAGGGAGAGAGAGAGAGAGAGAGAGAGAGAGAGATGGAGAGCGAGAGAGCAACAACGTTCAAGAGTGTAACACTGCAAATTTAGGGAATAGCATTATGTAGCATTGCAATAATCTAGGGGGGAAAAAACCCTAAATAACTGCATTATGTATATTTATTTATTATATATTGATTCGTTTTTTCTTATTTTTAGTCACAGTAATAATTTATTAAATTTCTCTGCTTCTTTCTGTTTCTTATTTATTTATTTATTTATTTATTTATTTATTTTAACTCATAGTAAATAAAAAAAAACCCAATTTGTCTATTTCATTAATTTTACTAAAAACATTATTTAAGAAAAGAATCTCTGAAAAGCCTCTTTGCTTTTTTTTACAGTTGCATGTCTTTCTTTCTTTCTTTATTTATTTATTTACTTATAAATAATGTAATTTTTCCATCTCAGTAGTGTGAGTTGGTGAAGTTGTTATTAAGAATGTGCGCGTCTCTAATCTGTCCTGAGGGATGGCGCTCTAATGAGGGGAGAAGTGTGTTGTCTTCTTTGCGGCTAAATCACTCTGACGATTACATCTGCTGCCATGAGGCCATGGCGTGTGTCTCACGGAGACCCCCCACTCCCAGTCGTGCACACGCCTCTCACTGGCTCAATCTGCCGTGGCAGGCCCACATCAAATATTCCTGATTAATACCTCACACTTAGCATAAACAGACTCTGTTTCCTTCTTCAAGAGTTTTTTTTGTCTTACAGCTTTTACAGTATTTGATCTAACCCTAGGGACAAATAAAAGGAAAAAAAAATGCTGTGTGGGTATTTATTTATTTTTCTAGCATGGAAGAGCAATACAAAGTTTAACAGTATAGATCACCTTTATCCTGATGGGCGTGGTCTCTTTCTGAGTGACTCCGCCTCCATCCCAGGCTCACTGAATGGTTTAACGGGGATGAAAATGATGTAAATCCTATGTTATGGCCTTCACACGTGCTGCATCTCAACCTGAACACTTGTGGAGTACCGTGTTACACAGTGTTTTCCACCACCACCATCACAACTACTGAGGATATAACTTTTAGAAGAACAGTGTTCAGCAATCCAGTATTGGTGGTCCAATTCCATTAATTGCTTTTGCTTAATGTGTCCCCATTTTGATTGTTGAACATTTCAGAAGCAAATTTTTGTGCCAAGTATGAAAGTCTGGATTTTTTTTTGTTCTAATCACACCACTAGAGAAGGCTTTGAAGATGTTTTGCCTTGAAGAACCAATGCTGAGAACCGAACTGAAGTGCTGAGAACCTTTTGTAGTTCAAATAATAAATAGAATGAAGTCGACCTAATGGAAATATAAGGCGCTTTCTGAACGGAGGAACTTTTCATAGTTTTTGTAACCGTTGGAGGAAGTCCCCCCTGTGTTCGCACTGCAGGAACTGAGAACAATTATAGTTCTTAGAACACTGTTTTTAGGGACTTTTTTAGCTTCGACTTCAGGGTACTCTCCTAGCACAACGGGAACCATGAGAGATGTATTTGTATAGTGAATGGTCCAGACGTAAGTGTAGTGAGATTCTTTGTGTCGAGCCATCACTGTTTCTTTTTATCAGTCGGTACGCATTACACTAACAGTATAAAACAGATTAAAACTACAAAAAATGTGCTTGCTAAAAAAAAAAAAACATGTGACAGTTCACAGAGGAGAGAATATAGGTATACACACACATCTGGGCAATTATGCACGATTGGTTAACGTTCCCACCTCTCATCTCAATGGTACCCAGCTCAATTCTGAGCTCAGATGACTGTTTTTGTTGAGTTCCCCACGTTCTCCATGTCCATATAGGTTTCCTCTGGGTTGTCTGGTTTCCTCCCAGCTTCAAAAACATACAAGCTGGTGTATTGGCTAAGAAAAATCGCTTCTACTTCGGTGTGTGTGTGTGTGTATGTGTCTTTTCCTGGGATAGGCTCCAGATCCACCACAACCCAGACCAGTATAAAGTGCTTTTGAATGAATGAATGCATATTTCATCTTATAATGTGGTACAATAACATTGTTTCACAAGGTTTTCAGTTTATTATGAGGTTCAAATTCCTCAAATCATCCAATAAGCGTCATTGTGGTAAATCCATCCCATCTGACATTAATATTTTTGCTCTTTTGGGGTCAACCACAATAATGTCTCTTTTTGCTTTTTTTAACACCATGGCAGAAAACAAAGTAAATAAACCATGGCACAGGCTACTGCGCACAGCCATTGTAGCAACCTGGACAGGTAAATTAGGTTAAAAAGTCAGTGATCCATCCACCTGTGTAATGTATGGATGGTAGCAGAAATATAATGTTAGCAGATTTTTTAACTTTCATGTGAGCCTGAGCGTGCTGCCAAGAAAGAGGTGAAAGATCTCAGAATGAAGGCTCGATGGTGAAGGAAAGCAGACCTCGATGGTGAATAAGAGATAATATCACAAGCGATGTCTAAATGTTCTCTTAAACATAGAAATTAGAATGTCCACACACACACACACACATGCAGACACACATCTGGACTCCATTGTATTGACCAGTGGCCCCAGTTGGATCATGGGTGAAAGCCAAGGCTGCGTGCACCATGGTGCGAACGTTCCATCACTCCGGCCTCCGGCTTGACAGAGGCTTCAGCAATTGCATGCTGGGAAGGGGATTTGGTATCAACCTAATGGAATATTCACCCACATCACCTGTCCAAGTGTATTTTCCTGACCGGCGCAAACATGCACACACACACACACACACCCAGTCACCTCACAGCAGGCCTGACGAGTGACAGGTAAGGGCAAAACTCAAACGTCAGCTTTTAAAAATGTTCCAAATTTCTTTGGCAGATGCTATGTTCAAGGCAAATCAAGTATAATTGAGGTCCGTGTGCGTAAACGCCGCGCGCAGACACTACCGCCGCTCTCCTCTTGTGTTCCTCGGTATCTGTTGCACTCTGAAAGGTCACATCTTTTTCCTCATCATTTACCTCTAATGCAGCAGGATGTGGCGCGGTCAGATGTCATGCGGTCAGGCTGGATGGCCAGGGAGACACACAGACGCTAATAAGGATCATGCATTAGTGTCATCTCTAATGAGCCATTTGCTCTGGGCACAGAAAGGCCAACCCAGGAGATTTACTATGTCCCCAAAGGTCCCTGCTAATGGCCGCCTGGGAACTGACAGCCACAGAGCTATTGTTTCCTAGCGCTGGGATATCATCCCTCTGCATCTAAGCAGTTCAGACTAGAGCGTACAATAGATATCCAGGCTCATCTTCATTTATTTAGCTATTTGCTATGCACATGTGCCATCGTTTTCAAATAGAATTGCCAAGAGTCAGTGTGAAAGCTGATCACTTTAAAGAATAGTCGCAGGTCAAGTATTGATTCGTATACTTCGCATGCTTCCCTGGGGTGACTGCTGGGTTTATTATGGCTGTGTAATAAAGTCGTCATGGACGTGAACTTGACAGGCGTGATGGCTGTTACAGAAAAGCAATGAAGGCTTAATAATGGAATATCGATATATATAGTGTGTGTGAACATTCATTGTGTGGCACTCCTGTTAGCAGTGTTAGCCTAACCATATAACCGCTACACACATGCATCACTCTTTAGATGAAGTAAATGTTCGCCTTTAGATTAAGGAAAGGGAAAGCAAATAAAACACACATGCAAACACAGAAACATGTGCTCAGATAGTTATATTAGTGTAACCTTTACAAAGGGCTGATATTTCACACATAGGTCCCCCTGCTTGCTTGCTGCTTGTTAGCTATATGTGTCCTCCATCAGGCAGCATCTTTTAATCAGGGGATAAACATCAGTCACAGCTAAATAGGACAAAGAGATCAATCTAAATATGACCTTTTCACTGTGTGTATATAATAAAGGTTTGGGTGAAGGGTTGTCTTTGAGGCTAATGCTGAGGATAAACTGTTACTCAGTGCTGCTGTCTGCTGAACACTCGACTACAGACGCATTCTTACTTTTCCCCGTCAGCCCCACTTCCAGGTTTTTTTGCCATTGTTGCCTATTATTAACTAGAAAATAACATTTAGCAAAGTAAAACAACGTGAAAGCAATGTGTTAAATGCAGCGAACGGTAAAACCAAAAGATAAACTGTGCGTTTTTCGATATAGTCCTTTTATCATTTGTTTTGTGAAATCATGACTGGTTTCTCACTGTCGTAGGAGCGCTTTAAATCACTGTCTCGTTTTAATGACCATTCAAATTCATTGTAAATTGTTGGAGTCGGAAGTCCCTTGTAGGCCTATTGATTTTTTTTGTTTGTTTTTTCCTAATAAAAGATTTTGGACTTTTTCTGCTGAAATCTTTCAACGGCCTTCCCAATAAATGTAGTTAAGTCAATGCGAACTATGTACTTATTTAATGCTAGTTTAGCGCTATCCATTCACCGTGACAGAACGAGTGCCTGCTGCGTCAGCTCATCTTTCAAACAGAAAGCTCAAAACATGTACGCAACTGTCAATCATTCTGGGCTCATCTGACGTTTTTAAGTAACAACTGCACTTTTACACATTTTCGTGCCCTGTCATTAAAAAGCAGAATGGATTGCATGTAAATGTTTTTTTTTTCGGGGGTATTTTTCATCTCACCCATGTCCCCCTGCATCCAGTTTCTCAGTGCTCCTGTGTTTTCTAGTAATGTCATGGCAGCTTCATTCTATACCAAATTCTATAAAATGATACACTCAACAAAACACAGGCTCACATAACTATAATATACTTATTGTGTAGAACACATTGCATGTGTAAACATTGTCTTATTTGCCATAAAAAGCGTGATTTTAAAATGATTATTTTTCTCTTTTGTAAAGTACAGTATGTCAGTAAACGTAGTTAAGGCTGGGGCTGATTTCTTTCTTGCTCAGACTGAAGATTCATAAAGTCTGACTTCTCCGGTCGAAGTCTATAAGAAACAGTGACTTATATTTGGCCTTTTTCCACCGCATGGTACCGGCTCGAGTCAACTCTACTCAACTATTTGTTTTTTCCTTTGGGACAAAAGTTGTGAATAGTACCTGGTACCTAGTACTTTTTTGGTATCACCTACATGAAGGTTCCAGGCGAGTTGAGGAGATATCAAAAGGTGACAGGAAAACAGTGCAGACTACTGATAGGTCAGAGAGAATCGTCAGAATCTCTGCATCACTGTTGTGCGAGACAGAACATACTGAACATGATCCTGAACAAACCCATCGTTTTTAGCTTTATATTGATTCATTATAGTTCACTGATTATACGTGTTTTGTATGCATTTTGTAAAAAAAAAGAAATGGAGTAAAAAGTGGCACTAGTCCTAAATGATAAAGAGCTCCACCCTGTGGAAATCAAAACCTAGTTGGGTTGTCGTTTCCCAATCACTGTGTTTTTTTTTTTTTTTTTTTTTTTTTTTTTTTTTTTTTTTTTTTTTTAAAAA
>JAQQZR010000033.1:26010058-26020852 GCA_030068235.1 Notoglanidium macrostoma | reverse complement strand
ATGTTCATGGGGAAGAATTTGGATCTCACAGCTTGTTACCACAGAGCCAAGTTGTGTGTGTGTGTGTGTGTGTGTGTGTGTGTGTCTGTAGTTTATAAGAAGCCTTTCAGTGATTTTAGGTCCTGCTATCTCTGTGCTGAAAAGTCCAAAAATAACTTTATATAATGGGTTAATGTGATTCCTTAATATAAAGGACTAAAATCTATCCATCAAAAAGCGTTTTTATTATTTCCGTCCATCCATTATTTATACTGCTTATCCATCAGGGTTGTGATGACGCTGGAGTCAATCCCAGCTGACGTCGTGTGAGAGGCAGGGTTCATCCAGGACAGGTTTCCAATTGATCACAGAGACGAACAACTATTCACACTCACATTCACACCTATGGACTATTTAGAGTAGAGAGTTGACCTAATCTGCATGTATTTGGGAGGAAACCCTCACACGGGAGAACATGCAAACTCCAGACAGAAAGGCCCCAGTGGGCCAGCAGGTTCAAACCCAGAACCGCCTTGCTGTGAGGCGACAGTGCTATGCAGTTTTAGAATAAAAATTGGAAGTTCGTGTTCATTTTTTTTTTGATTGATTGATTGATTGACTGATTACTGGTGAGAAGGATGTTCCTCCATGACAGGTCTGTAAACTCAATCTCAAGAAGCATTGAATTGTTTGATTAGCTGGCTTTACATATTTGACCTTTAGACAACTAATCTTACCAAATTTTGATCAATCTTACCTAATACACCTTTACACATACTGTTTCCAAATATATTTGCAACCCCACTTATTATTTCCAGACCAAACGTTTATATATATGTACTGTATGTATGTTTAGTTAGCCATTATTCTTTCTCTGACATGTGGTATTTAATTCTCATTACTTATTATATTTTTTTTTATTTTGTTCATGTGCTTGTTTATCTGATGTGAATATTTGTTTGTTCATTCGTTCATTTTACTACATGGGTATATAGATTATTATTCATTTAAAGATAAACAGTGCTACTTTGTTTAACGTGCTGTGTGCAGTCATGTTGAGGAAACCGGAGTCACCAAGCAGGAATTCCGAGTTGACTAAGTCTTTTCTTTGGTTTTTCCTACTTAGAGGTCAGAAATGAAGAGTTGCCAAGTGTGTCATATTTATCGGTCTGTTTATTTGCTTATGTTTTGACAGGGGTCTGTATTCGTTTATTCAGTTGTTCATATGTGACTCATCTACACATCGAGTTTGACATTCTAAATATCAAGTAAAACATCTTATATGGATTTTATAAATCAGAAGGAAAAAAAAAAATCAGACTTCACTTCAAAAGCACTGTGCATCAGGATCTCCTGTGTTTCTGCAGATCTCACCTGCACCTGACGTCTGGACGTGAGCTGAGCCTGAGAGAACTGGGAGAGATGACAGCTGAAGCTGAGAGAGAGGGAAAGAGGGATGATGGGGGGTTACTGTAGAGGGAGAGAGTGTGAGGCATTAGTGGCCTCTGCCAGCTGCCAAATGATGGCCTTGATTGCGTGAGTCGGAGTGCAGAAACAGAAGGTGTGAGGGGTGATTATCCGAGCGCACTCCCTGATGAACAGATGTTAATAACAAAGGAGGCCGTTCATTGTGTTTAATAGCCAAATACACGAGCCCACCTCTCCTCTCCTCTCTCTCTCGCTCTCCTCTCCACCTCTCCACCTCTCCCAGAGAGATGGGCTACACGCTCCCAGTGCCAGCGCGCCAGCAGTAATGAGCTGGATATTTGCAAGAAAAGGTAATCATAATCAGTCATCGGGCCAATGCGAATGCCGTAAATGATGGAGCCATGTAATGCGGAGACGGAGAGCAAGCCGTCTGTCTTTTGTAATGCCAACTTTGGGCTTTTTTTTAACAACACCCCAAATGATAAGGTATTAACATAGCCAGAGAATGGGCCTAATTGAGAGCATTAGCCTAGAGCAGCTCATATAGCTAAAGCCCGCTCCTGAGGTATCGCTGATAGTGGCGAAGGATGAGGCCATTGTAATGCAGTGAACAGTGCAGGCGGATCGACTTGATGAGAAAATGAGGGTAATGCTGAATAGTGGGTTTTTTTTTTTTTATCATTATTTATTTATTTATTTATTTATATATATATATTTTTTTATTTTGATTCCCCACTCCTGATTCTTCTCCTCGTGAAGAAATGTGCTGAAGCAAACAAAAGCATATCTGGAAGAGAGCATCACAAAGGGTTAATAGGCTGAGGAAAATCACATTACGGCAGCATCTGCGTTCGGCTTGTTTATGAAAGATAAAGTGAACATCCACCAGCAGCTGCAAAACAAAAACGCCGTCGCATGTTCCAAAAGAATACACAATTTACTTATAAAACATGAAAATGACATACGCCGGCGTGAATTATTGAAGCAGAGCAGATGCCGTCGAACTGAATAGTTTTTGCTCCGATTCCCGAAGCGGAAAGAATCACATTTGTCAAAGAAAGTATATGTAACTATTGTGTCTTTATTTTAACTCCATCTTTAGTGTCTCCATAGTGATATGGAGAAGAGAACCAAGTTATTCCATAGCTTTAGCACTCAGATAAAGGTTTATTCAGCTGTGAATGCGCACTTCTCCTTCTCCAAGCACGAGAGGGATTTTGAACACGATATCAAGCCAAGATATCAAGAAGTACCCATATTTTGGATCTCAGCTCACCTTTATTTATGACCATCACTTCTCACTTATCCATGATTTTTTCACTTTAATATGGTATTGTTTTCCAAAAAAAATCAAAGGTAGGTAGTTTAGAATTCGATGTGGTGTGCTTAGCTTATTTACTTCTAATATAGTTTGAAAACATTTTGAAAAATCAGCCATCAAGGAAGTAAACCATTTCAAGCGGCCTTAAATGAATTGACCTCAATAGGAATGAAATCCAGAGGGTGTGTCATTCTGTGTAAATACCTGGCATGATGCTCACTGTCTGTCTTCATGAATCAGCCTGGGCTAGAAAGAAATCAGCCACACACTCACATTTTCATCCTATTCTATGCATTTTTGCTTACAACCAGTTCTACAAAAGTAACAAATAGTGCACTATGTAAGGAAATAAGACAATGCGAGCTACATTTGTTGTATTTGTTTCTCAAAAAACAGCCCTGCTTGCAACACAACACAACAGGATATACATAGACTACCTAATCATTAACTAAGACCCCTTTAACACTTGGTATTAAAATGTGTCTTCGTCAATCTGATCACAAATGGACGGCGCTAAATACAAGTGTAAACCACCTCCAAGACGCATTCGCTCAAACCACTTGCCGAGGTGGTCTGAGATTCATTTAACCACATGCCTTCTGTAGAGTAAACGCTGATGCATCCACAACACGGACGTAACAGGAAAACACGTCATTAATGCTGGACGCGGTGATTGTTTTTGTAACAGCGCGATACGCTTGAAAAAAATTGGAGAGGCACCACAGATAGAGCACCGATGTACGTGGTTGGAGCGCAAGAAAATAATGAAGGTATGTTGCAGGTTTAATGTTTTAATATAATGTTGTTATAGTGTTTCAATATTATGTTGTACAAGGACCTTTGACCTTCTAGCAGAAGTGATGTAGGCAGTAACGAAATTTGAACAAAAGCGGTCAGCTGGACACTTTGGAGACGCATGATAAACACAGGTGTAAACGGCGATGTGTCCATTTGTGACCCGAATGCTCAAGACGCATTTTAAAACCAAGTGTAAACAGGGCCTAACAAAACAGCTGGACTCAATCAGGTGACATCCAAATGACAAAACAGGGTGGAGACACAACCAGGACGTAAAAACCACTCAATCGCTAACTCCTCTTGCCTCTGTCCTGTTTGTTAGCACAAATGGAAATGGGAATTCACAAATTATACACTTCGCATTGATTCAAATGCCTTTCTAATGTTATGTCTATTAGCCAGCTATCTCTATTGCAAAGAGCATCAAGCAATAGGCTACTACTGGTTAAACTGGGTTTTGTAAGGAGGAGGAACACTTGTTTACAGATTACTGTCAATGCTTAACATCTTTCAAGGCATCTTTATTTCAAATCAGTTCACATATTAGTTAAACAGTCACTTCATTTTAATTCATTAGCTTCCAAACAGGATTGAGAGTGAGTTTCTCCGGTTTTCCTGTCTCTCATACATTAAGTACTATCGCTCTACCTGTCCCTCTGCATAATACATGATCTGGTGAGATTGCCTTTGTTACCAGTTCTAGGCTTATGTGCTGCTTAAATTAGATTAATATGAGCTCATTTACACAGTTTCTGCTATGACGTTTGCCTGAGAAGCTAAAAACAGCCAATTGCAGTATGTATAGGTCAGCAAGATAACATGCAGCTAATCCCGCTTAACCGACAGCTTAGTAAGTACACATAAAATGTTAGCTAACTCAGAGCTGAACGTTTGAAAACTAATCATGGAGCAAAACCATTTGGCTGAATGTCGGAGTGCTATTTGTGCCATTAAAGACCGTTACATGCATGCATGTAAGCACGCATGATGATGTTTGGTAATTGATACCAGTAACCTATAAAGCTTGTTAACATGAGTTTGGGTGTAGAATTCACTTCAAAGGTCTTTTTTTGTAGTGTAAAGAATTGCTCATAAAGACCCATGTGCTATTACATTTACTGGGAGATTTAAAAAGTGTGATATGATGACATGTTATTTAGGGAGATGGAGCTCAGCTCAACTTTGGCAGGGTGTGATTTGGACGTGATGAGGCGGAGCTGAGCTCCGGTGATCTCCGGCCCCATTTAACCTCCGATAATAACTAATGTTCTCTTAGTAACTGAAACATAGGGAACCACTCGGCCTATTTATCACCTCTATCCACGCTCTTTTGAAGGGGGCTTGCGATTCTCGCTATACGCACTCTGATGTTCATGGCTGTGACTCAGCATGCACGCTGCAGCACCTATCACTGATTTACTTGAGACTGTATTGTTGAGGAATGACAGAGGAGAGCAGCGAGGGAGGGGGCGTGTGCCAATGTGCTGGAATGGGCACTGTGTTGTGCCGTTGAAGTCCTAATGCAGTGAACGACACTATACATTTTTGACTCAATCTAATTAAATTGCATGATAATAAATAAACAGTCATAAAAAGGTGAGTAAACACTGTTTTGTCATTTAAAAGGAACATAAACAGTGTTTCCATGTGTATACACTCCACCGGATTTAACCTTATCTTGCCTGTAGTGTATGAGCAACTACTATGGACAAGACCTTTACTCTGTAAAGAAAGGGAAAAAAACAAGAAGAAAAAAACTTGAAGGTCAGTTGTTGGAAAATCAATTTTGTGAAACATATACTTTTGTAGCATGCTATCTTTCTTTAGTCGATACACTGCAGGCGAAAATATCTTGAATAAAGGATAAGTTATCCAATATGTACATTTCCTAATTACCATATCCAAATTGTGTTTAGAAATTCTGCTTAATAATCTTCTATTGATTTAAAATCTAATAAAGAAAAATATTAGGCAAAAAAAAAAATCATCAGGCAAACATATTTTAAATTAAAGGACTGGACTTTTGTTCTTTCCCTTTTTTGACAATTTACTAGTACACAAATACAATGTGACAAGGCAGAGTTCTCAACTGACGTTTTATAGTCACATATCTTTAAAAGATTACGATACAGATACAGTGAACAGAGATTATGATTATGAAATACACAGGAATCATCCTATAAGAATCAGTTCAGGGATTTCTTTCAATAAAAGGTCTCCATTGAAAAACTCTCACCAGGCCTCAGAAGCAGCGTTACTCTACGAAGTAATTTATATTCAATCATTAACATCTTGATTCATAATAATTCTTAATAATTAAACATGTCAATTCATTAACATCTCTATTGTGAGAAAAAAATCCATGCGTTCTCATCTGTATGTCTTGAGAACTTTGAGTTTCAGTCTGCCAGAAAGTCTTTTGGGAAATCTCTGCAGACTAGAACAATTCCACGCTCGTAATTGAAAAACTGATTGTTGTTGATAATATCTCGTAGGTCTCGTCTTGTTGCGTTGCTTGTGACAACAACTGGTGCATGCTTGAGCAGACAGTAACAGAACCCACGAAACATGACCCCCTGAATAACCCTGAGCAGCATGGTGCCATCGGTGAACTTCACAGCTACACGATATTCACACCGACTCACCCACATGAAGTGAAAAACATTCCTGGGGAAAAAAAGAAAACGCGCCCTGATGACGATACAGGCCGTTATTTGAAATTGAAAGAATGCGAAGATAGTTAATAGTTGTACTCCCAGCTGAGGGCTGGCTGTCACGGCTGTGCAGCTCCACTGCTTAATGTACACTCATGCTCCATCTCATCTCTCGTTCCATTATTCCAATCTTCAAACTGCCGTTTCATGCACACTTGGGCTGGCCCCATGCAGGCCTCGCTATTTATTGAATACATTTTTTACACCAAAAAAACATTTTTTCCACCTGAGCTGCTGCCTGCAACTTTTATGACCGGAGATATATCTTAGAGCGAGGGGAGAGAGAGAGAGAGGGAGAGCTTTCCTTTTCTCTTTAAATAATAAAAAAACAAAAAAAAAACCCACTCCCTTCATTTGTTTGCCCCACGCCTAGGACTGATGTGGATGAGCAAGCGTGGTGCAATCTGAATGAGCCCGTCGTTTGTTTTTTATCATTTCCTTTCAGCATATTGTTTAAGAGCAGGCCATCATGACTCTCATATCGTTCTTTTTTATATGGAAAATAAAAGCAGTGAATAGGTGCTCGCCAGCTGTGAGAGGAGGTAAGGATGCTGTGGAAAGGGTAAGTAAACGCCAATCAGTGTGCTCTAGATTACAGAGGTGTTGTGGTTGATTTCCCAAAAGAGCGGCTCGCGTCATGAAATTCAACACTCCCTATTAAACATCAACATAACATTATACAAGCATGCACGTGTGTGTCAATATGTGTGTAGCATCTTCCACATAACTGTTAGCATTTAAAGTTGTCTTTGACTATGCTATCTGGCGTAGTCTTCAGGTCTGCATAAGTTTATCGGGCAAGTTTTAATCATGAAACATTGTGTAGATCTGAGCAGACAGGTTAAGATTAAAGAACACAAAAACATGGTACGGTACATGTAGAAACTCATGCTACAGTCACATTAATATGCTTTAGATTTATGAGTTTTGGAAACACTGCTGTCCCCGTTTTAGTTTGAAAACTCCAGGTTGCGTTTTAGTGTGGACGGCCCGAAACGTAGAGTTTTGGAAACGATGATACAGAAACCCACGTCCGCATCCCGATTGGATCTTATCACTCATGAATTAATGTTGCTGACCTTGCTGTCTTTGCTACCAGCTGTCATGCAGTTAAATTCTGCATTTTAGAATGCCCGGTGTACATGGTTGGTCATGTGATACGTGTTTTCATGCATGTTAGTAAGGACAGAGATTATTTTTGAAACAAGCTAAACTGCTTTTCTGGATGGAGGCAGTTAAAAACTATAACGTTTTAAAACTAAAACATATTAATGTGGACATAGTCTTAGTTTAAGAATAGGATCACTATATTAAGAGCCAGGTCATAATATTCTGTATATATGTACAGTATATTTTTATTGGACATGTGATTCAGGAATATGCAAGTGTTAGGTGTCGGCTTTTTAATACCAATCAAGCAATTAACTGCACTGAATAATATTTACATAATAAAATAAAATAAATAAAATGGTAAGGAATAAGTAATAAGGAAGGAAGGAAAAGGGAAGGAAACCCACCCTTACCATTAAATAATTAATTAATTAATTAATTATGATCATTAATTCATAGTCACAACTAGTCTCACTTATTTATATATTGGTATTGGCAAAGTGTTAAGACACATACGGAAAGAATGCACTTCTAAGAAGCCGCGGACGTTTATAAAGGGATATGAAACTCCCACTGTCCAAAATGTCATTGAGGAATGGGTGAAGATCTGTGGACGTCAAGGGAAGATCTGAAAGAGCAATAAAACTCTCACATATAACTGCCTGTGTGCTAGACAGAAAGGCAAAGAAAGAAAATAAATATCACTGAGTACCTGCAGGAAGATTCAGACACCGGAGTGGAGGTGCACTCTTCTACTCTGCAGTGTTGCTGTATGAACATGATCTGCATGGAAGAGTCATCAGAAGCAGACCTTACCTGCAAACTCATCACAAAAAACGTGCTTCTGATGCATGCAAAACAGTATCTAGATAAACCAGAGGCATTTTGGAAACAACCGATAAAGTAAAAATGGAACTCTTTGGTCACAAGTACCAAATGTATGTTTGGGGAAAGAAAGGAAATAACACCTTCTCTTTGCTTTGGTGTTGTATAGCAGTCAGAAAATATTGCGGGCGTAAATGAAAGAATGGATTCCATTAAATATCAGGAATTCCTTGAGCTAAATGTGACACAGTCAGTGAAAAAACTGAAACTTAAGAGATTTGCTTCTTCAACAGGACAGCCATTCAAAACCATTCAATCAGGACAGCCATTCATGATCCAAAACCAGCAAATGAAGTGAATGAGCAGCATTTTCCCTTCCCTCTGCATCCACGGCTGAAGTACCCTTGAGCAACGCACCTAACCCCCAACTGCTCCCTGGGCACTGCAGCACTTCTCTGGGTATGTGTTCTCTCGTGTGTGTGTGTGTGCGTGTGTGTGTTCATTGCTTGGATGGGTCAAATGCAGGGAAGAGAAAGAATTTCCTCTTGGGAATTAATACAGTATCCCAAAGCAAAGCAAAAAACATACCTCAAACTCCACCATGATCTTCTTCAAGGAATACAAGCAGGGCATGCGAGACAGCCCAAGAATATCTCAGGATTAGAAATGTTCTGCAAGAAAGCATGGGTGAATATCCATTAAACAACAACAAAAAAAGCTTTTGCAAGCTGTAATATCTGCCAAAAGCGGTGTTTCAGGTACTTAGTACTTGTACTTAGTAGTTTTGCACATGCCACATGAACTATTTAATTTTTTTCTAAGATTTTTTTTTTCCTCATCAAATATAAATTTACTATGCATTGACATGTGAAGATAAAACGTTTTTCAGCTGCAGTTGTGTTTCACTATTTCACTTCAAAAATGAACCAAATCATGAAATTTGGTGAGGGATGCCAAAACTTTTGCAAACAACTGTATAAAAAGATTGTCTGAGATCAGACAATTATATATCGTGTGTTTTTGGGAGCATCTGAGTATGTTTTTAACTTTTTTGTCAAAAAATGACAACGTCTACGAGCCAGTCATGTTCAGATGGGGGACTGCGTGACTTCCAGTGTGAAAGTACCTGCCTCCGGGATACAAGAGATGCAAAGCTTACTGGCATTTATTATTCAGGTACATAGTGCTAGTCTGCTGGGCATGATAGTTACATGAGGAGAAGGCTGTAAGTTTAGTGCCTCTGAAATGGTGGTGAAAAGAACTGGTCCATAAGCTGATAATATTGGTAAGATTGGAGATAACTGGTAGTATACACTCACTGCATCTCTTAATGAGCTCACAAACAGGAAACAGTTAGAGGTGATGATGAGTAAGCAGTGGCAGAGCGGACCCAGCCTGGATCTAATGATCAAGAACCGAGGTGCTGCTGAGTTCTAGAGCGGAGCACCCCAGACACCTGGCAAGTTCAGCGAGTGCAGTTACACTCACAGTAGTAATCTTATTTTTATCCGGTTTTACATATTAGGCTATTAAGAAGCATATGTCAGATTATTATTATTATTATTATTATTATTATTATTTATTTATTTGTTTGTTTGTTCGTTCGTTTAATTATTTACTTACTCACAGATTTTGGAGTTTAGTCCAGTAATTAGTTAATTCAATGAATGTATCCACACTCAGAAAAAGGGTATTAAACTGAATCTTTCCTTGTTGCTGGAAGGGTACCATCATGGCTACACTTATTGTGTGGTATTGTGTATTATATTTTTAGTTGGTATCTTTTACCCAGTGAGATGTATGTAGGATATCTTTTAAAACAGTTTTCTAAAAATGAAATGCAGTCCACTTATGTATCTTCAATTGTCTGTGGGTGAACACTGTGTATATCCACATTTCCATAGATATAGAGATAAAGATTAAAAAAAATGTAGTGCAAAAGATACAGAAAGGGAAAAACAAACTTTTTTAAACATTTATGCATGTGCACAAACAAAAACCAGAATCACAGAGAGACAGAGAGAGAGAGAGAGAGATTTTCTCCATCTTTTATTTAAAATAGAAAAAGCTTGTTAGAAGCACAGTGTTATGTGCAATTTTCCGCCACACAAACTTCAAATGAAATGAACATGACTGAAGATCACTGGTAGCTACCATTAGAATAAAACACTTTTCAGATTGAAATAACTGAATATGTCTGAAAACAGGTTTAATTGTTTTATACAGTTAGGGCCATAATTATTTGGAAAGTCTCACGATGTTCATATTTTTGCTTTTGGATTTCAAATAAATCCATTGTGGTGTTGTACAGAAGCAAAATCATGCGACTTGTGTATGTGTCCAAATACTTATGGACCTAACTGTTTTTGTTGCATAAATACCTCATGATGAAAAATATCTTGCATTGTTTTCACGGTGTGTTATTTATTTATTCATTCATTCATTTATTTTTTTCCCCATGTTTGCTGATATCTTTGATCATGGTGTGGTTTGATTCACAATATCACATGCAATATAAAGTAAATAGCATAATTACACAGATTAGAGGTGTGTGTGTGTGTGTGTGTGTGTGTGTGTGTGTGTGTGTGTGTGTGTGTGTGTGTGTGTGTGTGTGTGTGT
>JAQQZR010000033.1:25994750-26006522 GCA_030068235.1 Notoglanidium macrostoma | reverse complement strand
ATATATATATATATATATATACAGTATGTACAGAGTCAGCAAAAAAAATATATACACACTTTAGGAAAAGAAAAAAACTGTATAAATATGTTAATACTAAATTTATTCAGACATCACGAGATTAATACGTTACCTTTGGCCTCTACAATTACAAGAGGTGCTCAAAGTGGTGGCCGTCAGCTTCCAGACATTAGAAGTGTTCCTGAAGTGTGTTTACATTTTTTGGCTGACTCTGTTTATATATATATATATATCAGTAGAACATCACAAATGGCAAAGCCAATTGTTGAAACTCGCTACAACAGAAAATATTGTTTGCCTCACTTGAGTAAAGCAATCGAATGTGTCAGTGTGTTTCACTAAGCTAAAATCAGGACACCGAGTAATCGCTCATTTGCAGAAGCCTTGAGGAGGCGCAGGGAGGTTTCGGGCATGCCGAGGCCACCTACGTGCCTTACAAAACCCATAACCACTTCCTCGCCTCTGCACGTGCACGCACGCAGATTGATCCTTGAGTTCTGCTCTCGCTACAGGCCTCCTTCCCTCATTAATTTTACTGAGTCTTCCAGATGGGAAACAAAATATTAATTTTATTCCGCCTAAGGCGCGGGGGCTACATGCGAAGGTGTTCAGTTAAAGCAGGAGGGTATTTTGGACGTGCAGGAGTGTATCAGCGAGGACTACGGGTGGCCAAGGGCTTCGGCTTGTCATAAGTGTAATTAATTGAAGGGCGAAGATGAATCGGAACGAGTGTCACGTGACCCAGACGTGACGACTGCGGCGCCCCCTTCCTGCCTCAGAGTCATGGCAACGGCGTGCCGATTTATGCAAATTAATTGGCTCTTCCAATGTGGCATAAAATGCTAGTGGTAGTGCGCTACATGGTACATTAGGTGGATCACTACAGTATAAACGGTATTCTTTACCAGCGAGTGTGTGAGAGGGGAGAGGACTTGTTTTCAGTGCAGGCATTGTTGTTCAGGCGATTGAAATTCCACTGCTTGTCTGAATGGGAAAGTACAGGACATGGAAATGCCTGCTGGTCATATCTCGCGATCGCTAATTTGTCCGCAATGTTGCTTTCCCACCTGCTGTGTGACTGCTGAAATTGCCATTGACAAGACACACATACGTGGCTCTAATTACAGAGTCAGTCCAATGAATGTCACTCACAGCTCTCACATTATTGCCTTTCACGTTTCAAAGACACGGAACCATGCCAGATTATGCTAATAATCTATACATACATCTATATGTTTTATATACATAAATCCTATTCACTGAACTTCTCCTCATGTGACTAAAGGAAATCAAGATAGCCTACATATATATGAATATTCAAATGTGGCACAAGAAGTCTACATACAAGGGCATGATGTAAATGGTTCCACTTTTGACATAGACTAACATCTTAATTCATAAATGTTCACAGAGATCAGATATGACAATGACGAGCTGTTCTGAGTGTCTTCTCCAGACCAGTGGAGCATCGATTCCTGCTATTGTCAAACGGGCGATGGAAACGGTGTGGCTCATTTTATCGGAATATGCAAACAATCCACGTCCCATCAGTTTTGCAAAAACAATTTGATTTTGAAATGAGGCATCATATTGCTTAGGCAATTGAGCGTCAACAAAACAAAAGTGCTCAAAGGTGATTTTTTTTTTTTTTTAATTAGAAAAATAATATGTTTCTCGAAAAGGGAAGTGAGACAGATAAGTGTTTTTTGGACAAACGAAAAACAAATATCAAAAATAATATATATATATGACACCCATATTTATGACCCAGTTTCACGAGGACCACATTCCCTGCGAGTGGGATTCCACTGTAATCCAACAGGAAGACAGAAAGACAGCTCGGATCAGGAAAAGAGGAAACGCGAGTGACGGCTGGCTTTCTAATGACAGAGCTCGACCCGTCGCACGCTATTGTCCTCTCCGCGACTCTCCCTCTGAAATACATGTGTCACCGCAAAGTGACAAATAGCACATATTAATTAGGCACTAGACTGGGAAAGATTGCTGTTATTAACCGGGAAAGGGGAAGGTTGGATTTAATTGCCTGTGACATCAAAGTCAAGTGACTGGTATTTCAAGCATCATTTAAAATGCTTGATATGGAGGCCATTGTGCTGAGAGAATAGCGAGTCTATAAATACAAAAGGCAGAGTGATGGGGAGGACAGACAGTAGTCAGGCGTTGATCTGAACATCAGGTCCACTGCTGATCGTGTTCAGCTGCTGACACATCCAAGAGTGTACTCGACTGGAGACACACATTACTGCTGCTTTCTCTCTTATTCACAATGCACTAATTGGCATTATTTGTGACTGTGTTATTGTTAGTAGTAGTAGTATTATTATTATTATTATTAAATTTGACCTTCTTTTTAAACTTTATTTGTATTTTCACCTTAAAATCGTACTTTTGTCTAGCAATTTAAAAATGTTATAATAACAACTGTAACACTTTCTATAAAGATCATACTGTGAATATATTCATTTCATATTTTATTGCATCCGTAACACATTATACACATTCTTATATACACTCTTATAGCGAAACCAAATCGAAACGATGATAATTCCTTTTACGAAGCCCATGACGGACATATACAGTATAATGATTTATGAATACATTTATGAATGCTATAATGCATTTGTAACACATTATACACATGGCCGTAATGAATCATTTACACTCCTATAGCTAAAGAAATTCTAAATAACAAGTTTCACAAAAATTCCTTTTATGAAGCCAATATATCTACTGATTGTAGATATCTTATTGATATCAAATGACTTGTAACTACATTCGTAGCATGTTATAACAGATTATACAGATTCTTTTATTGTACACGTATATATCTAATTTACGCTGTCATAGCTAAACAAAATCGAAATTTCTTTTACAAAGCCATTAAAATGAAAATGCATTACAATAATACCGTAGGTATGTAGTTTTACTATGTATTGTGAATACAACAAGTTATGATATATGTAATGCTATAACATGTGATTTATTTGTAAACAGTAGAATCAATAACAAAGAAATGATCAATACTTCACAACGTTACAGCATAATGAAAACCTTTATGACAACTTGTGTGCCCTAAATCTATACATCTGTTTAGAGCTGTATAGTTATGGGCTTGATCACAATAGTAACGCATACAATATTGGAAATTAAGTTGATTTCAATGATTTGTTTTAAATATATATCCGTTGGCTTTGAGCTCACCAATGCAACTTTTATTACACTTACTCTATAATAATGTCTGTGGTTAAATTAAAAAATTAAAAGTCTATACATTTATCATAAATGAAAAAGTAAAAAAAAATTATAATATTTGTTTGCTTTTTTTTTTTTTTTTTTTTTTTTTTAAATATAGGTAAATATATCAATTCTGGCGCTTCTGACAGTGTCTATGATTATCCATTTTGTATCCAAGTGTTATACAAACTTCTTATAATGCATTTTGCTAACAATTTATCAAAGTGTTATACAGTGTAATTATAAATGCCAATGTCTATAATGCTTTATAAATGCATTGTAGCATTCAATGAGTACATGTGGTCTGTATTGCTTATTACTTATAACGCATTCGGTTAACAGTTTTATAAACACTGCTATAGACGGTAATAATTATACCAATATACATAAGACCTTAGAAATATATTATAACATGTTGCTATACATGCAGCCTTCATAGAAACACTGTATAGTGCGTACTGTTAGAAATGTATCAGCTCTGACTTTATGTCAGTTTTACACCTCAGATACTGTATTTCAGAATCAGAATCAGCTTTATTGGCCAAGTATATGTACACATACAAGGAATTGGACTCTGGTTTTATCTTGTTCTCGGTGTGCTTACAAATTTTATTTATTTATTTATTTAAATTTTATTATAATAAATTTTTTCTTTGTATTGTTATTTAAATTAAATGTATGTACCACTTCTCTGCTTATAGCTACTGTCATGGTCATGCTAGTAAAGATCAACGGAATTGAATTGAATTGAATTCAATTCAGTTTTAATTAAGTGTATGCTGGGACCCACCGATGGGCCCTGGGAGTTTAAAGCATTTATTATTAGTTGCTGTCCACTGTCACGTAGCCCTGAACCTTGAATATGACGTTAGGTGATATATTACAGGTTAAGAAATGGTGTTGGCCACCACGAGCCACCGGAACAGTGCAATGAGCCTCACTATCAATTCTACACGTCTCTGGAACTGTACAAAATATTCTCCATATAGATTTTCCCTCAGATGGTGTTGTGATGATGGTGATGACGAGCGCTGTAACATCACTCTACAATCACCCAGAAGTATTTAATCACATTGAGATCTGGTGAGTAGGAAGGCTATAGTATACAATTATACACCATTTTCATCCTCATCCAAGCGTTCGGTAAGTGATGGGGCGGAGTCATCGTGGACAAAACCACACCCATCAGGACAGAAGTATTGCATCATTGCTTAAGTGATCCATTTTGTGCTGATATTTAGTGACGCTTCTCTCTAAATGGATAGAGCAAAAAAAAGTAAACGCCCCAAGTTTTTCCTTTAATATAACACTCATGTATTGTCACCAATTTTACACACTTGTTGAGAAGCAACAAGCATGTGTCCCAAATAATAGAAACCTATGTATGATAGTTGTCACAAATCAGTAATAAATAATATGAATTTTTAACACAGAAGCAGGAAATCCCTTCCTTATTATTATTTGGTTACTTGGAGTCGTTATTCAGGAACCGCTAAGAATAATGTAAAGAATAAAACACAACGGAGCGTGCTTTTAAAGAAGCTGTTGCTTTGCTGTTACCTTTACCGACTAAATGTTGATTAGTTTACTGTAAAAGCAGGTCCTGAAATGTTTTATTCCTCTCATGTCACAGCATTTTGCCAACAATATACCGTATATATAATGATGTCCCCATTTCCATTACATTACAAGCATTACGTTTAATTTTGTGTTTTTACGTGTAATTTTCTATTATCGCTTACGTTACAGCAGCTACAAACGATTGTTCGCCTTCCTTTTTCCTTACTCTTAAATATAATAATAAGGGAAAAAACACAAATTGCCACATCAAAGAGAAACCTCAACACATCTCGAAGACTTTCCTGTTACGGAAAACGTCCTGACGCTGACAAAGCACTGACACTGGAGACTCCTTTCATAAATGTCAAATGAACATCTCTTTACAGAAAATATAACTGCATTAAGGATCATGTAGTACTTTGTAGAAGAATGTATTTTAATCTGGTTAAATGTAATCTTAGATTACAATGCGTGTCCCCCAAACACGTTCCTGTTACTATAGAAACAAACCGTATTAGAATGGGCATTAAGCTAAACCTGTTAGTTGAATTATATCTGGCACTACTGTTATAGACAATACCTGAGTGGTTTGAGAATTCAGCAGTATAATCAATAATTAACAAATAAGCAATGTAGTTTGAGCTCTTTGAATTGAAACTGTTGCAAACTGTGTTTATTTAACCCTGAGTCTCGACTACGTGTAAAAGTTCTTTTCTTGCATTTGAAATGAAGTCTCATTGCGGTGTCGCAGTGAGAGTCAGCCAGTCAGCCAGATATGATATGAAATGGCGGCGGTCTTGACTAATGATTGGGGGCAGGAGGGGGGCAAATATGGCAAAGAACTGCACTAGGCTGGTTGTTGCCATAGCAACAGCACGCTCGCACAGTCCGTGCAGACCCCTACCCTAAAATTAGTGCTGAGGTACGGTGCACGCTCCAGTCTGGCTTTTTCTTTTTTTATTATTATTATTCCAGCAGGCCACCAACACCGGGCAGGCAGCTTTCTGCCTCCTCTCTGTCACCACCATCACCACCACCACCGGTACCATTGAGCACAGCCAAGAAAAAAAAATGATCTGAGATAACCATCTCTGCCAGCTGGATAAGCTTTTCCTCAGCCTGACTCACACAAGCGCTCCTGGTTTCCGTTTGAAAATCAGTAGGCATGGAAAACAGGAGGGGACACGCCATAATCCGACTTGTATGAGACGCTCGCTGTGCTCTGTTGATTTGCTTCCTTTTTTTTTCTTTACTATTTATTACCAATCCAAAATCTCCCGGGCACAGGCTTTCACCTTTTATCATCTGATGCCAGTCTTGGGAGAAAAATCACCACTAGAATCCTCTGAGCCGATAGCACGACGATCATTTTAGCTCCACGTTAAAATGTTTATTCAGAAAATGAAGCCGCCATTTTGGATCTACTTCCATGTGCACCATCTTCCTTTCATTTTAAACGAAACCGGTAATTCTATGAAAAAAATAAAGGGTCTGTAAATTGTTTGTTCTCGTTTCCCAGTTCAGAGCGTGCCTCCAGAGCTCAGCGTTCTGCAAATCTCACCAGGTGCGCTGCACTGCGAATTATCTGATCGACAGGGAGGCGAATACGACGTCCTGATGATCGCAGGGCCGCGTGGTACATCATTTGGAAAATGGCCTATTATTTTTGTGACCATTAAAAATAATTTACTGACTTTCAAATCCTGATTTCCCCCAAGAAACGTTTAAAGAGAACATTTCCAGCTGAGCGGTGTGTGATGTTGAGGATGATGTCTTATGTAAAATAATATGGAGCTGCTTGTTCATTAATTCACTTTCATTTAGATTGGTTTTTTTTTAAGTTTTCAGTGATATTTACTAAGGAAAGCACGGAAAAATATCCTTGCTGCAAACTTTTTAAATAACGACATATAAGAAAGCAAATCAGAATAATGATTCGTCTTCGTCTCTGAAGTGTTCATCTCTGTCTCTTGTCTATACGTACATAAAGAGAACGTGTCATCATTCCTGAAAGAAATGTACAAGCTTTATGAAATTTTAAATGAAGCTACACGATGATAATGCAAAATGGATAACAATAAATGAAACATGTTTCTAAGTCGAATATGATGTATAACTCATAAATGATGTTGTTTTGCAGTCATCTCTACAGCCTCCCTTTATCAAAACCTGCATGCTAGTTGTGAAGTGATATTTCACTTCTGATTGAATTCCGCTCAGCATGTGAGACGATCAATCATTAGCAACAACAATGATTTACGTTCCAAGGACATTGGATGAGTTTCATGATAAATATGCCAAATGTTATCTTTCCGTTTGCGGAATGCTAAATGTGGGGGGATATGTTATGGCTTACAATCAGCTTCTGTGTTTAACTTGAGCATAAGTGAAAGTAAATCTATAATGTGAATAATTAAGCGGTGTAAATCTCTTAATGAGGACTACGAGACACTGAGTTTCCAAACTTTGCTTCCTTGCAGTCTTATGATAAAGTACATTATCTGTGCTAACGCTGCTCAGGGCAATACCAGTTGCCCTGTTTGTGTTGCCTCGAGCTCCATCGTTGTGATCCGGTTAGCTAGTTAATTTGTTAGCATATTTGATTGGCTCTCACTTTGTTTTGATGTTTTTTGGCCGAGCCCCCTGCCAGACTGTATTAGCAAAGCTTTCACAGTCAGGTATTTGACACAATGGAATGTATTCTGGAAAATTAGCACCTGTAAACACATTTTGGCAAGTTTACTCGAATCCTTCAATTTCCCCTCAAAACAAAGCCAAAAAACCATAAGCTGTGTTTATTATAGGTGCTCATTTAGCAGCAGGTTTCAGTGAAATGTATGAGCTGTGGTGTGTGATGCCTGATTCAGGTGTGGTGGGATTCACTGTGCTCGTAGTACATCGCTCTGAAATGGAGACTGACCTTAAATATATCTATATAAATAATAATAATAATAATAATAATAATAATAATAATAATAATAATAATAATTTACTATATTACATTATATATTTATACATGTCTTATACCTTAAAGTTATTAAATCTATCTAAATGTATGTTTACAACTTAAGGGGATTAAATAAATAAATAAATAAGTAAATAAGTAAATAAATAAATAAATGCAATCAGATTTTTCATATTCCAGTAACCAACGAACAAACAAGCAAGCAAACAAACAACCCAGCAGATAGATAGATAGATAGATAGATAGATAGATAGATAGATAGATAGATAGACAGATAGATAGATAGACAGATCCAGTAACCAATAAACAAGCAAGCAAACAAGCAAAATAAACAAATAAGTAAATAAATTGCAATCAGTTTTTTTTTTCTTGGACCTTAATATGCCTTATATAATAATTTATATATATATACTTTAGTTTTTTGTCATAAAATTATTAATTATGGCTTTTTCCAATGTCATTCTGTACATGATACACAAATGTATTCCCCCAAACTGTACATAATCCATAGAGAAGAGAAGAAGAGCACGTAATGATAGAAATCATGATGAGTGATCACAGTGTTGCAGCGAGGGCCGAGTTCTCTGTAGACGTTTAACCAGACACACCAAACACAGGCCACAAAACACTATACGCACGCCAGGGCTACAATGGGGTTGGATGGAGGGTGTGAAGGGAAATACATAATGATAAGTTGCTTTGTCCTCCCTTCCCACACACACACACACACACACACACTCACACACACACTCACACACACAATCCCCACTATATCCCACTCCCTCAGTGGGATCCAGACTGAAATTATAATGAGAGAGATTATCACACTAACACCCACACCACCCCCCCAACACACACACACACACACACACACACACACACACACACACTCAGAGCTTCCCCAGTTGAACAATGTCACTGGGTTGGGCCGTTTGTGGAGGACAGGAAGCAAAGTGGCGATGAGGAACACACTGATGTTAATTAACAGACTCTGACACAGATGCCATGCTTGTACTAGCACAAGAGGTGGTCCGGCACATTATTAAATTTTAGCTTATTTCCTCTTTATTTTGCACCCACACCTCCCCTTTTTCCAGCCTACGCTTGACTCTCTTTTTAATCTTCTTGACACACTGTCCTCGCTTTACAACAGCGATGCCGAAATTGAACTGGCTTTGAATGCAATTAAGGTTGCCGTAGTCGGAGGCTTTTGTGTAATTCTGTATAAACTGTTCCTTTTTAATCGCCTACACCATAAAGAACCCATAAGACATTTGCATTATCACCTTCATTTGTTCCAATCTGTTTAAATCTGTGATCCTGAAAATATTGTGACATAAAAGCTAACTGCTAGGCCACATATGGCGAGCTCTCAAGCTACGACTTCCCCTTGAGATGTTCACACAGTCGGCATGTGGAGACTTCTGGAAACATGCAAGTGGCATTAACAACAGAAAGAGGGAAAAAAAAGTTCTGCTGTCTATCCATCAAGAGGTGATGAAACAAGAGGCCTTCAGTTTACAACATTGTTCTGTAATTAAGCTCAACCTTGGTTACACCATAACAGTGTGAGCAGGCGATGACACATATGTTCAAGCCATATCTGCTGCATCCAGCTAATCAGCGGACTATCGAACTGAAATAGACGTGTGACTCACCACGCCGTCTGTAAACGTGTTGATAAGTGGCACGCACTGTGATGTGGGAATTCATGGGAGGGAAATTCAAAATATGACAGCTAGCATGTGAACAAAGAACTTGACGTGAGGGTCATGTTGTAGTGCTCTTCCCTCCGTCACTCACCATGAAGGGTGTCAGAGCTAACAAAAGCATCTTCTGGGACTGTTTGCATACACTGTGTTTCACACTGCAGTTCTGTGACGTGAATCACACCACTGCGGCTCCAAACTCCTAATTACAAATTGGTAAAAATTCACACAAACAAGATATATATTTATAGTTTTATTATAATGTTTGTCTGAATTAATGCTGCCAGGAATTGTTATGGTTCTCAGGATCTTTTTCACAGCCATGAAACTTGTGGCAACTAATATGTTTTAAACTGAGAACACACAGAGAAATCAACCAACATACACCATTATCTCATAGTTACAATATGTTATCTTATAATAAAAATATGCTATCTCATACCCTTAAAAGATTATCTCATGGTCGTAATATATAATATTATAGCCTAAATACATTCACTTACTTACACAATTTATTGTCTGATAGTTTAAATTATTTTGTTTTATTTTGTTGCTATTTATTCTCATTTCATCAATTCATAATACATCATAAATACTGTATCTTATCTCATGGTCTAAATATAATATTTCATATAATCCTTAATACCTCATATCATGGTCTTATCTCATAGCATAAATATTTATCTCATAGCCCCCGTTTATTACCTCATATTCTAAACATGTTATCTTACAGCCACAATGTATAATTTCATAGTCCCAGTATGTCATCCATGGCCTAAATACTGCATCTTATCTCATATCTCATAGCCACAATGTTTTATCTCATAGACTCAATACATGTCCTGGTAGCCACAATATATTATCTCACATCTTCACAGTAATCTCATAACCTTAATATGTTATCTAATGGTGTCAGTATGTCATCTCCTGATGACTGCATACTATCTCATAGGGAAAATATTATCCCATGGTTATACCATATATATATATATAGAACAATATCTGACCTAATTGCTCTCCTGTGTTTGAACTTACATGAACATCATTCATAATTCAGAACCTTTAATGTTGTAAACCAATTGACTGCATCATCAACATTTTACACACTTGTATCAGTAACAGGCCAGTAGCTTGCTAATCTCTCTTCGTTACTAATCATTATCGCTGTAAAGTAACTTTTTTATGTTCAGCAAAACCCTCTGATGTATGTATACTGTATGTGTAGTTTCCTCTGTCTGTGTGAAACAATAGTTTTAAACACAATGCCCTTAAGAATTTGGGCTAAAAAAGGTTAGAGGAAAAACACTGCAGGCTAATAAAATAGATATGTACCCAACTCAATATCTCTTTAAATACAGAGGGGGATAAAACAAGGCTAATGACAGAGGCATGACTGAAAACGCAGTTATTATTATTATTATTATTTTTATTATTGCTGCTGCTGCTGGTATTAGTAGTAGTAGTACAGACATAACTGTATTTTATCGGGATTTGGATTATTGATGGAAACATCCCTCACACTCAAACTTTGCTGTTGAATGGTTGCAGTTGAAGCCTGTGTCATCCCTGTATCAATCAAGCACTGCCAACAATACATTTAAATAAAATAACAACCAAGAGATATATGTAGTGCGATATATTTTGCATACAATATATATTTAGATTAGGCTTCATTGCATGCTTCATATTTACGGGACCAAATATGAGGAGCACAGAAATCTCCTAAATATGCAGAAGCCGGGCCTAATTAGGCTACCCAGGTCTATAAGGGTGCAGAGTAATGGGCTAATGAAAAGCCCAGGCAGGCTTAGCCTAGATTCTGGAGCACCGAAATGCCAATTAACTTGGAAAGGTAAATATGGCAGGTGTTCTCGGTGTAGTAGGTAGAGCAGTGAGAGTCAGGCTTAAGCAGTCACTCCAGTGCAGGAGGGGTGGGGCAGAGAAGCGACATGGTGCCGCCCCCTGCTGGTAATCTCTTTTGATTTTCCCTCCATGTGGTCACTTAAAATCAGTCCCACCGAGCTCAGTGGTGCAGAGTCTCTCTCTCTCTCTCTCTCTCTCTCTCTCTCTTTCTCCTTTAGCAGAGCGTGGATCTTTCATATTGTCACTGCTGCTTATATTATTTCCTTTCCGTATTTCCGGCTATATAAGATCAATTGGTAATACTACTGGTTAAGCATGTAGAGATATTATTATTATTATTATTATTATTATTATTATTATTATTATTATTATTATTATTATTATTATTATTATTATTAT
>JAQQZR010000033.1:25931055-25957802 GCA_030068235.1 Notoglanidium macrostoma | reverse complement strand
GTGTGTGTGTGTGTGTGTGTGTGTGTGTGTGTGTGTGTGTGTGTGTGTGTGTGTGTGTGTGTGTGTGTGTGATGTGACCCCAAAGGGGTTGAGGGGTCAGACAGTTACCATTAGATTCATGTCACATAGCAGACGCGCAAATCTCCATAAGCATTGGGCAGACTGTTGGAGAGAGAGTATTATACAGGTCGCTTGTTCACTCACTGATTTGTTCCTCTCCAGGAGAGATGAGGCCTTTAATGTCTTCTGACATGTCACACCAACATTTCATAAGCTCGAGGCCAATGTAAATCGGTTTAAGCGCTGTTACAGGCTCTTACTAAGCTTGACAAGATAGCTTTTATGTGCGTTATGGATTTATTTTACCTTGATAGGGTGTTTAATACGACTTCCTTTAAGACCGTGATGCTGGATTTACCTGCGCACATAACCAGATGTAATGAAGGTAACGTTTCACAACATTTAACCATAGTAACAACCATCGACCACCATGCATGCAGTGTGTATTTTAGAATTGCACAATTTTACCGGCAAAATGTAAAATTCTGTATTAACATTCTAAATACACACTGCATGATTAGTTTTTCTAATAAAATTTAATGCGTGTTTAATAATTGATGTAAGTAAATTGCAGTTCTTAATTCTCTTGGGAACACTCATTGATCCATCAGACCTTTAGTGATAACTCCAGACCATCTTTTGCTAAAAACAAGTAAACATTATGTGAAATATGACACATAATGAAAATGTTAACTCCACTAGCTTGTCTGAAATCTCTATTGAGTAGTTGCTGTTGTGTAGCTTCTTAAAAAAATATGGTGTGGATTAGGAAAGTGTATAAAAGAACCCATTTTAGTGCTCAAAACTATGAAAGTAAAAGAAAACTGACTGTAGAAGTTTAAAAATGGGTAAAGCCTGATTTTAAGTGATTTCAGTAAGAAAAGAAAATTCATTAATGCAGCGTCAATATTAACAAGCATTATAAAAAAATAACGGTTAATTTCGAGTACTGTTGAATTATCAGTAATAAGAAGCAAATGTTGATCATAGCCTGTGGAATAAATTTTAGGCACGTTTTTGTACGCGTGTTGGGGTGATAAAATGGGTGTTACTGCACCATCGGAGTTAATTCAGCACTTTAGTAAATGTAACACGATAAGAGTTTTTGCTTTCATTATTCTTTTCAGCATGAAATGCGCTTCTCCTTCTTTTTGCCTTTTTTAAAACTAACTAAAAAACCCCGCATGCAACAAGTCTTTTTTAATCAGTTTATCTACTACTCTGACGTCATTTCCAACAGCCAAACCCCTTGACCGTTTGGCGCTCAGTAACGTCGGCCTTTTCCTTACCGTGTTCCACCTGTTGAAGCGACACCATCCATATTTCTTTCTAAAAGCACCCTCAAACAAAAAAATATTCAAGACAGCAGACACCCCCCAGCCCCCCCTCCCCTCTCTCTCTCTGGAATGAGGTGGAAAATGTACAGAGCAGAAGGCTGCAGTCCGGATTTGATTTTCATGGCTCGTATGGCTTTGAACTGCAGCCGCCCGGAGTTTCCTGCAGTGAGAGTGCCGCAAATCCCACTTGATAACTTCGACAAGCCACAACTTTTTTTTTTTTTCTTTTTTTTTTCACGCAACGACCCAATATTGGGGTTTGGGTTTGCATGATCAGATATTTTATGACAGTTAGTCTACTGCTTTCCTGCCAGTAGAGGAGTGGTCACGTTTAACCGTTTATAAATAATAATAAAGGAAAGAAATATTCTTATTAATAAACTTTAAAAAAATGGCAGTATGTCTGAAGTGGTGTCCTTGAGGTCCGTGGCTTTGTTTTATGCAAAACGGAATTTAAAGTGCTGCACATTCACGAACGAAACTCAGCATCATAACACTATAAACTGATTTTATGGAAAACATCTGAATTTGTTAAAGAGCTTCATGGTCTGTCTTAATTTCTCTTTTTGTGCAGTAAAATAAGACATTTTGTGAGACTCAGATGACACAATGGCACCTGTACTAGTAGTAGTAGTAATAGTAGTAGTAGTAGTAATAATAATAATAATAATAATAATAATAATAATAATAATAATAATAATAATAATAATAATAATAATAATCTTTATTTTCAGTGTTTTTGTTGGTACTTTGTTCTCATGGCCTGTGATTTGTATGTGCAAAAATGCAAAAATTCAAAAGAAAAAAAAAACAAAAACTCGCACTCTTGGCCTGTGCATCCCCCAAACTCTGACTTCTTTTTTTTTCTGACTTTCAGGGTGAAATCAACAGTCAGTCTGCCTCCTCACTATATACAATATACCACAGATTGATGATGTAAACCGACCAATCGCGCCGACGCTGAGGAAGCTCGCTCTGTTATTTGGTAAAGGTGAATCTTAGTAAAAGGAGGGGTAGGCAAAAAGAAGCTCACGCTCACCAATGACCGGCCACGCACTGGGGTCACGTGCTGCCCCCAGCTCCCTTCCCCTCCCCTCCCCATTCATCAGGGGTGGACTGTGTGTTGTCTTTTCAATTCATTTATCTGCAGGAATGATTGCGACTATCAGTCCGAAGCAGCTCGACTCGCGGAGGAGGAGGTGAAAAGTTGGGGAAGAAGATAAACCTGCAGAAAGGACAGAGACAACAATAATCGCGCGTGATTTTTGCGCGCGCGCATCGTCGGATGAGCTGGACTTGGGGGGAAATATTTTCCCTCTCCACTTGAAAAAAAAAAAAAGTAAATAGAAGCAAACAGGAGTCTGGAGTTTGCTTGGGTTGCATTAAGTCAGAGAGAAATAACCCCAGCAGAGACAGTTGTTATAGAGTTGCTGTTGTCTTGTGCGTGATTTCTCTCGGTCTGCTCCTGTTGCGGGCTAAAGATGCTCTTGGACGCGGGAGCGCAGTATCCGGCGATCGGAGTGACTACTTTCGGTTCCTCCAGACATCACTCAGCGGGCGAAGTGGCGGACCGCGAAGTGGCTTTAGGGATCAATCCGTTCGCAGACAGCATGGGCGCGTTCAAAATCAACCACGGCTCGCATGAGCTCGGTTCTGCCGGCCAGGCAGCGTTCTCCTCGCAGGCGCCCGCCGGGTACGCGGCCGCGGCCGCCCTGGGACACCACCACCATCACCATCACCACGCGACCCACGTTGGCTCGTACTCCACGGCGGCAGCTGCGGCGTTCAATTCCACGCGGGACTTTCTCTTCCGGAACCGGGGCTTCGGAGACGCCACAGGCGCGCAGCACAGCCTCTTCGCTTCTGCCGCCGGAAGCTTCGCGGGGCCGCACGGGCACTCGGACGCCGCCGGGCACCTGCTTTTCCCAGGACTGCACGAGCAAGCAGCGACGCACGCATCTGCCTCGAGTGTGGTGAATGGTCAGATGCGCCTGGGGTTTTCTGGCGACGTGTACGGCCGGGCTGAGCAGTACGGCCACGTGGCGAGCCCCAGGTCCGATCCACACTATGCCTCAACGCAGCTACACGGCTACGGCCCCGTGAACATGAACATGGCAGCACATCACGGCGCCGGTGCCTTCTTCCGTTACATGAGGCAACCGATCAAGCAAGAGCTCATCTGCAAGTGGATCGAACCGGAGCAGCTCAGCAACCCGAAAAAGTCCTGCAACAAAACTTTCAGCACCATGCACGAGCTCGTCACTCACCTGACCGTGGAGCATGTCGGCGGACCCGAGCAGACAAATCACATCTGTTTTTGGGAAGAGTGCGCACGGGAAGGGAAACCGTTCAAGGCCAAATATAAGCTCGTGAACCATATCAGAGTGCACACCGGAGAGAAACCGTTTCCGTGTCCGTTTCCCGGCTGTGGCAAAGTGTTTGCCCGATCAGAAAACCTGAAAATCCACAAGAGGACGCACACAGGTAAGCTGCATTCCTTTTTTTAATTATTATTATTATTATTATTATTATTATTATTATTATTATTATTATTATTATTATTATTACTAAATAAGTAAAACAATTATCTACATTTTAATAATAATAATAATAGTAATAGTAATAGTAATAATAGTTATATGCTTGTTATATATTACTGTGGAATTATTTACAACTAATTTTATTCATCTCAATTTATTAGACAGTCTAGATTTAATTTAATTAGCTATTAATTAAGTATAAACAGCTAATGCATTAGCCTCATGATAGGGTTTGTCTTAAATATTATGGAATTGTTTGATTTGCTTTACCATGTAGTGTGAAGTCGCAGAAATACGAGAAGGCTTATTTATTCTTAGAGTAAAATCACTTGCAAGATTAAATTCCACGGATGCAGTTTGAATTGTTTACATTTGATGGTGCAGTTTAAATACAGTTACTGAGTAAAAAAACTGATTGCATTTTTGTTTATTTTCGCTTGTGTGCTGTAGGTGAAAAACCTTTTAAGTGTGAGTTTGAAGGCTGTGACAGGCGGTTTGCTAACAGCAGCGACCGAAAGAAACACATGCACGTCCACACGTCAGATAAACCATATCTGTGCAAAATGTGCGACAAATCATACACACATCCCAGCTCCCTCCGGAAACACATGAAGGTATGTACGCATTTGCAATACATTTATGTATATATATTTTTTCCAAGTTCTTTAGCTGTGCATTTTCCCCCGCTATTTTTTCCCCCCTGTGGAGTCTTATTTGCAGTGCGAGTTTGTTTAGAGAGATACGAATCGTCTGAGTCGTTAGAAAGAAAGAGAAAAAAATCTTTGCTGGAGAAATAGTGCAAAGATTAGATATTACAAAAGATTGGGTATGCAGCTTAGCCTTTCCTTCTCCGTTAATTCGTTCTGTGAATTTTATTTCTGTTGCGTAATAAAATGAAAACGAAACAAAATATAAATGTACAACACTCATAGAAAATGTTATGAATTGAAATATCAATTCTCAGAGACGTTTGATATACATAGTTTTTATCACATTTATTTATTTATTTATTTACCCTCACGCCATAATCCCATTACAAAGTATTGTTTCACTGAAGTTTGACCTGAACGTCTTTAAAAAAGCGTTCATCCTTTATTACATCTTTATATATTTATATTTACATATATATTTCTCATTTCAGGTTCACGAGTCGGCGTCTCAGGGCTCGCAGCCATCTCCAGCAGCCAGCTCGGGCTACGAGTCCTCCACTCCTCCTACCATCGTCTCTCCATCCACAGAGAACCAGGGCAGCAGCTCCATATCGCCTTCAGCCTCCTCCACCGTGCACCACACCACCACCTCCACCCTGGCCTCAAATTTTAACGAATGGTACGTGTAAATATTTTCAACAACAGCAAGTAAAAAAAAAAAAAGAAAAAAAAGAAAAAAAAGACTGCAGATTTTAAAGACTGCTTGGAATGAAAACAATCAGCCTGTTCGCAAGGACTCTTAGAGGAAGAGAGAAATAAAAATGGAGAACCCCGATTGTTTTCTGGCTATATAGCAGAAAGAAATGAGTGCATGGACGCGGTTCGAGGCCGACAACAATAAACTAAAACGTCTTTCCCTAATATACATATATTTTTTAATTTTCCTTTCATTTTTCCCTTTTTTAATTTTTTATTCTTTTGTTGTTTTTGGGAGAGACTGCTCACCGGGGATCAGTTGCATGCTACAAGCAGGTCAAAAAACCCTGCATTTTTTGTACATAAAGATTTACCTAGTTTAAAATGTAATATTTTTATTTTGTAAATAGTCATAATACAGTTTAAGGGAATTTGTGAAAAAAAAAATGTCGTCCCTAGATATATGGAAAATGAGATGGCTTTACGAATATTGCGATGATTTAGTCTTGACTGAAAATGGAGAATGTTATAGTTAATGTGTACCAAATGTGAATTACTCAGTATTATACCGTCTACACGTTTACCTAACCGACTATTAGTATTAATGTGCTTTTGTATCCAGTGCAACATTTCGTCTAAAGTCCAGTCTGAGTAGCACAATTGTTGTTATTTAATGTCATGTCGATAAATTGTGTAGTGAAAGCCTGAAACGTGTCAATCTTGTTTATGTATAAGTGATATAAAAATATAAAAAAAAAAAAAAAAAACCTGTCTATTGCAATGCCACTTTGCAGGAAATGATGACCTGTATTACGGTTCAGTTTTCCATATTTATCCGCATGTAAAGGATCCGGTAACTCATGTTATAGACATATAGGCCTTATCCGTATTTATGGAAAAATGCGTTTGGTAGGGTATGTAAAATTTAGTTTTCCAAATAATGTTTGGTTACAATTTCGTACAATATTAAAGAATTAAACGTACAACATTCAATATGCCTTCAATATTTTTGTTTTCTCAAACATGTGTACTTGAAAAGAAACAAGCCTTATTGAAATGTTAAATTAATAAATAATATTTAAAAAAAAGAAAAAAAACCCCAAAAACTTTAAGCATTTTGAGCTTTATAGAATAGAAAGTGATTATTATTATTATTATTATTATTATTATTATTATTATTATTATTATTATTATTACTTTCATGAAAGTGAAGCAGGAACTAAAACAAGATGCCGCTGATCTTAAATATTGTGAAATTGCAGTGTAAATGTGAAATAACAATTTAACCCTTAACATCTAAACCCCAAACTACAAATCATTACAATGAAACTCATTCACACAATTCAGTCCAGAACACAATGTAAGCTGTCTCGATTCTGCTCAGGACTGGAGGCTAATTGCATCAGATCGCATCCCCTTCTTTGTTTGCATCAGCTAATTCAGCAAGACGAATTATTTTGGTTTTTTTAAGTAATTGCATTTTCTATTACTATTTCAGTGTGAACATGATTCGATCGACTCCCTAGTGTCGTGTTCACATTTGAACCAAAACGACAAGTCGTGACGAATTTTATTTTATTTGGAGTATCAACGTGGCCTCTGCTAATTTGCTGACGTTGCTTAATTGTTATGGCTAATTATGCCCTGATCCAATAGTTTTGCAGAAGTGTGTGCATATGTGTGGGTGTGAGTGCGCGTGAGTGTGCGTGCGTGCGTGTGTGTGTTTGTGTGTGTTTGTGTGTGTGTGTGTGTGTGTGTGTGTGTACGAGGGGGGAAAGGGGAGGGGGGAGGGGGGGCTGTTGCACTTAAAGCCAGAAGTCTGGGAGAGTCAGTGCTATGGGCTTTTGTTCCTCACTGCTTTGCTTGCTTTGCGTGCTTGAGCGCCCCATTAGGCAGAGATCACATCAAATAGACGACTCCAACTTCAGCATACGAGGAAAAAATAATAATAATGATCAAAAATAACCTTAACCTTAGGCCTAAGCGTGAAATTGTTATATTTATTATTAATATTCTTATATTTAGTTCAGGGTGTAAAACGTATAAGAAAGGAGAGCTCTAGAGTGCAAAGTAAAACTCAAATCAGAACTAAACACACAGCCAAAGGAATTAAGGGGTCCCGATGTTTTATATTACTGTAAATCATTTAAACATCCCAGAATTAGTTTTTTTTTTTAATGCTTTTGAACAGTATTATCATTGGTGATTATTACATAAAATCATTAACTCTTAAAATTCCGATTTAATTCTAACACCATGAATAAAAGACCATCAACGTTGTTCTTTAACTTTTAACAATTTAACAATGTCTAACACACCAAATGAACACTTCTGAAGAGTTACAGTAGGTTTATTTGCGGCCATATTGACGTATATGCACCATCTAGGCGTTTAAAATGTTTAAAAACACAGCATTTTTGCTGTGCAGTGTCAAAAAATATAACACATCTAGAATATTTAGATGTGTGCACTATAGCCTGCAGTGTTTACATTCACCTCCCTTAAAGATGTGCACACGTGTGTAAAGCAAAAACGACTGAAGAGTGGTGCAAGAACAAGAAAAAAAATCACTAACTTAAAAAAAAAAATGCATTGGTAGGCTACAACCAACCGTAATAAGGAATACGGTGCGAAAGCGTGATGTCTGAGGTGATTTTTTCCCCCAATAACATTCATATTCTCTTTTTCACGGGTTATTAGGTTTTGAGATGTGTGAGTGATGGTAATAAAATGAATTGTTCGACTCTATTTAACACTCTATATCTATTCTAAAGGTTGTGGTACATTTTCATTCATGCACCGTTAGACTAGCAATAAAAAAGTGTTATGTATTGATCTATACAGTGAAGTGCGCGCGCGCTCGTGTGTGTTTCTAGGCTATGCTTCCCATTTCTCTGTTATTTAGCTGCGTTCAAATAACATTTTTTATTCCTGTTCGCTCAATATTGAGCAGCAGTTCGCTAAATAGCTACTCATATTTGTTTTTATTTATTTATTTAGTTGTGATATGGGAAAGTAGATGTCTGGGCTTTACTGTAAATAGCCTGATAATGAATCAAAGCTGCTTTCTGTCTAAAACACTTTTAGTCGTGAATTTTAGGACTACGCAAATCATCAAACGCATTATTATTTTAAAAGCTGAGAAAGCTAGCTTTTTTTTTTTTTTTTTTTTTAAGTATTTTTTCCCCAAAATTAACGCTACTTTACAAGCGTAGGGTTTGAAAATAATTTTTAATTCACATTATCACGTTTAATTAAAAAAATTATAAATAGACATTTGGATGTTGGGATGAGTCGCTTTTAAATTTTAAGAAAGAATGAAGGAAGGAAAGGAAGAATCGAGTCTCCATTCACTTTTAGAACTTACGCAACATATCTTGAGTTTCTTGTTTCTCAGCTAAAGCCAGAGTATCATATCTATAACAGACTGTAATGAAATGCAAAAAAATATATATTTATTTGTGATTTTTTTTGCAAAAGATCAATTCGTGTCTAAACACTCAAGTGCAAGTCCATGTGTGCATCATATGCACACATACATAGAAATGAGGTAGTGCGACTTTCAAGACATTTCCTTTCACAGATCCCTGCATGCATGAGTAATATTTCAATGATTTAGAATTATTATTAGAGTAGAATTATTTCAACTCTAGTTTAGTGGTTCGGCGTTACCTATTACCACGAGCTAGATTTTTTCCCATTAGTTGAGGCATTTTCTGTATTCGTGTGTGTGTGTGTGTGTGTGTATGTGTGTGTGTGTGTGTGTGTGTGTGGTGGGGGGTGGGGTGTTTTCTATCGAAGAAGCTATCACAGCTCGAGCCCAGTTCATGCGGTTAGCACACAGTCAGTGTTGACTTCCCAACATGGCTGCAGTTAATGTTAGTAATGTGAGCATGAGAGAGAGAGAGTGAGAGTGAGAGTGAGAGAGCTGTAACATGTCACTTCATAATGCACATGCCTCAAGTCCCACTTATGCACAGTGCTGTCTAGTAAAGTTTATTTGTCAAATTTGGGCCTGAGAAAAAAAAAAAAATCTCAAATGTTTGAGAAATATCAAGACTTGAAGATGCATTTCATTACAGAAAATGATTAAAACAGATCATTATGTGTCCAAGTGAAACACATCACATAATGGGTAAAAATTGAGAGAATAGGGTCAGACATGGGTTCACACAAAGCTGCATGAACACTGGGGGAAAATAAAAAAGGATAGACGATTATAATGAATGGGCATGTAACACACTGATTGCATGTATTGCTTATATTACTGTAACAAATACAGTTATAGTATACGTATAGAGTATGTACATTTATATTATACAATTATTATCACACTTTTTCATGTGTTGGCTCATTATACAGGAACATTGGTACAAAGTATACATTGCAGGAAAAATAAATAAATAAATAAATAAATAAATGGCTGTGGCTTTTCGAAGATGCATTAGGCATTATTTCCTCCACTGAAAATTAAAGCTAGCTGGCATTTCTGGCCTCTTGCTTATATCTGACCTTTGGCTGACACCAGGCCTGTCGTCTTGGGGTGTGTGCACCCTCACGACACTCGCCAAATCTTTTCAGAAAACTCACCAAAGTGCGTTCACCCATTCATCTTCACTTTACAAAGAAGTTCGTAGCTTGAAAAAGCCTTGACGTCAACGCGGAAGGGAATTCGTGTTCAAAGCAGGATGAAAAGCGATGTGGGAATATCGTACAAATATCACAGCAATGTGTTTGAGATTAGTGGTATGAAGCATGGATGATGACTGTTGCTATTTAATTGAACAAATCCATATTAAATGCTGTTTTGAATCAAAAGCAGAATGCTAGTTATTAAAACCACATAAAGGTCTGGTAACAAATCAGCTAGAGATCGGTAATAAAAACAACGGAAATTAAACGGAATCCAAATGTTTATAAGAATAATAAACCTTATTTAATGCACATCTCCGAACATCTATGAAATATCACTAATATACCTCTTTTTTGTTTTCATTCTCCAAAACAACCCTTCAGTTTACGCTGCTAAAGAAAGAGCCGTCAACTAACATGAGTCATAAGGGTTTTTTATGACCTCTCCAGCATCAGTCCAGTCATTACGCTCAGACCAGAGAAGATTGGTGAAGGCACTCACAAGTGTGTGTTGTCGTGTTCCCTTGACAGTGTTGCTAAATGGGGTCATTCCAATTAGTTGTTTGTGACAGGGGTGTAGACTTCTTGCAGGGATGTTCACACTATACGTTGTCATGTCAAGGGATTTGGAAAAAGAAGATATCTCTGTGTCCTTATCCAGGAAATATCTGCCATATGTTAACTCGTGTGTGTGTGTGTGTGTGTGTGTCTGTGAATAATGCATATACACATATACACACATTAGCATATTAAAGGATATCATGATATTATATGTTTTAGACGTTATATTCAGTTTCTCTACCAGACGTAACATAAACGCTTGACCCTTCCGTCCATATTGAATGTGATAATGTGATCTCAGTTCTAAGACACGAAGTGAAAAGGAGTACCATATGTATTGCGTAGCTTTACCTGTTCTTTCATCAGGAGCGAGCTCTATAAAGACAAATATTTCTCTCATGGCTTCTTTCATGTCGTCTCATTACGTCAGACGGTATTTTATTTACCCGTCACAGATGAGGCAGCTTGTGGACATCTGCTCTTTTAATTGCATCTCATCAGTATAATAAATGATAAAATCTGGAGGTGAAGCAGTAGATTGGAACACTCGGATAATGGCACTTCAAATAGTGCCTGGAATGGTTATTTGTTAGGGGAGTAATTTGTAAACTTAATGCACTTTATAAAAACAGCATGTTTCGTGTCTCTGTGTGCTTCACTGGACAAACATTAGTACGAATTTATAAGAAATGCATGGGCAAATCCCCAGGATCCAGATTAACAAATACATTTACTATGTCTTGTTTGCCACAGTTTGGCTCTTTACTCCGAAAACCAGCCTTTTGCCAGCCTTTGTCTCAGAGCGTCAACAATTTTATATCACACACTTAGCAAACCTTTACAAGCATACTGTGACTACATGATGCACTTTTTCCCCCCCTAATCACAGCTGATGTAATAACACTAACAGAAAGCATTAATCTGACCTGCGACTGCTCCAGGATTTATACAGAAATGCTACTTTATGTGAAATAACACAGTATCAGTCATCCAAGAAAGTTTTTTTTTCAGCTCTTGATTAGAACTGAACACAGAGAACTAATTAAAATATGCCGTAAACAATTCACCCAATTAACATAATCACTGACCTCATTAATATCGTGCACTGAACCATGGAAGAGAAAGGCTTTTTTTTATAATTAGACACTAAAGATATGTTTACAACTCCGATAAAGTGCTGATTTCAGCAACAGACGTTCCTTTACGTCAAAACCGCCGTCGCAGAACAAATATTTTAATCGCATTTAAAGGGATATTAATATTGTGCATTTTGTTGGACAGTTCATGATCACCAGTTCAGCAGGAATCGTTTTCATTTTCCGTTCAGATTTCCGTGAAATGTAATTATTTTGTTCGTCTCAGAAAATCTACTCGATTATGATGACCTCATGGATGAAATTAGATGTACATGTGTCTAGATGTGTCTGTCACCCCCTGCCCTAACTATAGATGTTCTTCGTAATCACAGAATGGTTCTAGAGCATGCCCACGCTGAATGGCTACATCTTCTTTTTTTTCTTCTTCTTTTTTTCAATCATATGCTATGCATGGGTAATTATGATCTGTGCCATCAAGTGATTTAATTTGCAAAGCCATTCTCAAATGAGATACATAGAGGACACCAGGAAACCCTTAACTGCCAGTCGAAATGTTTTATTCAACATTTTAGTCCATGAAGTACATTTTTTATAGAAAATTCTTCCCAAAAGTTTAAATTATTGTCAGTGATCATGCTATAATGTTGTCTCATACAGTATAAATGGCTTAAATTGATGTGGTCCAAACAAACATGCATTATATAACTCTTATACCACAGCGCCGAACAGTAGTTGCAGCTGTAATTCAAATCACATGTCTATTACGTGCTAATAAATTGTAGTTTCTGTAGTAACGGCAAACTCACAGGGACCGGAAAGGAGTGAGGGTTTTGCGTTTTGTGATTTACTGGTCTTTAAGAGAAGGAGTGAAGGAGTGATTGTTTACAGCAGCTACACCGTAAACAATAACAGGTTTTGCATATGCTAACATTAAGTGTAAAAATACATAGATAAAAATATCTGGTGGTCTTTAATAAATATAAAAAAGCAATCATTGGCAAGTTGCTGTGGTATAAGAGAAATAAAACCCAACAGGGCATGTGGTTATAGGAGGATAATCAACAACATGGTGATGTGACGTGACCTGAAGCAAAGAAGGCTTACAGCATCCACGTCCTCCTTCATGGAACCGAAACCCTGAAACACCGTCTTAGCCTGAAGATCACCGTCTCTTCTTCGTCTCTTCATGTAAACATTGATGTGCAAATACCTTCGTAACATGTTATAATGCATTCATCAGCATTATACACGTTAAACATTATTTATAATTATAAAGGCATTACTAGTTTTAGTCATAGCAATGGTCATAATGTATTATTAACTACATGTTTTATAAATAGTGCTTATAACACCACAGTAATTCAGCTTAATTTCTGACTTAGACACTCTGACATGTTCAGTTACACTTTCCATGAAGATCAAATCAATAATAAACTATAAACTCATTCATATCATGTAATAATGTATATATGAAACATAATACAAGTTGTTACAATTATTTACAAAAATGCATTACATTTTATAGCTGTTCTTATTATACACTATGCATTTTTAATATGCATTATAACATGTTATTTCACCCACCCTGACTTGTGAAAAGATACAGTATAATGGTCATGTTACGTTTACTAAGCACTAGGTATAATGCATTATTTTGAACAATGTATAAACGCATTGTAGACAATGCTACAAGCATGGTAACATAGTATGAATGTATTCATAATTCATTACATATATATAGCCTTCATAGAAAGTGCTCCACGGATCGTTTCAGAACATGCAAAGTCTTGTAGTGTGTCTTCCTGATAATGCCTCTGGTGTCTTAAAGAAAAGAAAAAAATGAAGACGAAGCTTATATATTTGTAATTAAAAGCTTGGTTTCTTTGGTCTTGTTGTTCTTAACTATAATTTACAATGTATAAAGCAGAATGCGATTTCATAAATAAATATAACAGATTCACGCATTATAATGCGCTCGTAAGTGTACAATGCCTTATGAATGCATTGTGACATGATATTAATCTGTTCATTGTAGATTGTTATGAATATGACCTTCGATATTAATCACATGAATATGAATACTGACCTAAGGAATAATATACATCAGGAAAATAGCCGTGTTTATAATGCGCTATTAGGATCCGATTATAAGCTGTTGTAAAAAACATTTCTGAAGTGGTATAAATTGTCTACTATGATTTCCTGATAATCACTCCAGTATTGAAAACAATGCTACGTATCATGCATAAGAATTCATAAAGATGTGAATTAATGTGTAATGTGTTTTCATAAATGATTTATAATGTCTTATGACTGCATTATAACATGACATTCATAGAAAGTGTTACTGCGTGCTGAGTTTTCTTCTATTTGTTGTAAATTTGAAAGTTGCTTTTGTTCAAAGACGTCGGATCACATTTCATAAGTTTGCGCTCCCACGTTTCCTACAATTGTAATTGAAAGGTTTTTCTGACATAAGGGTTACAAGCATACTGGTTTCCTTGGTGTGGACTGGTGACATGTTATAATCCACAAGATTCATCACAATGGACATTCTTAATATGGTTCATTTATCACAAAAAGTGTATTGGTTGTAGACAAAGGGGAATTGCGGTTTAGATGTGGTTTAGAAAGCGACACAATAGTATCGGCCCCAGAATATCTCTTATTGTTAACGGAATAATATTTAACACAGGCATCAAGAAACCTCAAACCCATTCCCATTCTTTCGTTCAGATACAGTGAGAGCTTTTTGGCCTTGAGAAGATGTTCTTTCGAGACATCATTATAGGGCTATTAAATCCCCATGATGATTTAACAGTGTTAGCAGTGCATTGTTCTAAAATAAAATGAAGCACAAGAGATATCTATAACCAACATAACAACATTTGGTAGTTAAGTTGAGATTTAAGTTCCTTCATACTACATGTGCATGCGTAATAATGACTTACATAAAATCGTACTATTATTAAAGCCATGCATTAATTATTCATGAAATGAAAAGCATTTTATACTCCTTTTTATAGCAGTCACCATTTTTTCATCTACATGTTACTAGATAGACTGTAGTAAACATTATTCCTGAATATGAATACGACAGCGAAGACACTAAATGTGGCAAACATAAGGAGAATTAGCAGTCCGTATTCGGCAACCAGAGCATGATTGATAATTATCGTCCCTGAATGCTTTGGCTTGGTCCAGGTGGCAGCCATTTTTTATGTTTCTTTCTCTTTGCTCTAATTAATTACTAATTGTTTTTAGCACCTGCACTGGCAAAGCGGGGCCATATTTTCTAAAGGCATTTGTAGAAATGTTGCTTTCCACCAGGAATCCAGAAGTAATTTAGAACATAAACTGCTCTTCTCACACCAACCTGACCTCGAAAGAGTCACTGCATTATTAATGTGTGTTTTTTTAAGTTTAAATTGCTATGTCACATGTGGCTAATGATAGCAATTTTGAATGCTAATAAAGTTAATTCTTGTAAAAGCAATAAAAATGAAAATAAATATGTCAAAGAAAACAAGCAATGCTTTGTGGGAAAGACACAAATTCAGACGTCTGGGGGAAGAGTGCACGTCGCCTCACCACAGCGTGAGACAGTATGTGTGTTTCCATCAGCATCTGTCTTTGGAAGAAAACAAAATCTGCCCTTCACCAATGACAACAGGAGTCCCTGTTGTTTGATTCGAGTCCATCACGTTATTGATTCTCTGACGGCTCTGAACGAATTCGAGAGAAGCAGCCTGGCAGAGCGTACTACTACACGCACCATACGTAGACTTTAACATTGCATTCATTTATTTCTATATTTCTATATTTATTTTCTATATTTCACTTTGCTTGAGAACTTGTGACTTGGGGGAACATACACAAGATGGACCGAATCCATGCCAGGAATTTGGTCCAGGAACTTTTCCAGCTGGCTGTGGTGAAAAGCCAGGGCTTCTTTCATAATCTCTGAAGGACAGCTGGGTCATGTAGCCACGTGTATTGCTCTTGCTGGATCACTTCACTGTGTTTTACTGAGCAGGAAATTCCCCACCTACCCAAAGTGCACTGAATCACACCGTGATAAACTATTGCTGTAGCGAGCATTATATTGTGCGCAAGGTTGCCGATACGTCTCTTTGCAGAGAGTAGTCAGCGCAAGGTCACAGCTTTCCTCGGTGAAATTAATATGTGGAACTCTTACAAGACTTGCGAACCATCTGTTACGTATAACAGTACAAGGGATCCTGCATGGCTGTAAAGGCCTATAAAGCCAAAACTGAGAAATATTCGCAGATGCTGATACAGTAGGCCATAAATACAAGAACATTTCAAAAACGAACAAAAGTGTTGGATGTCATGATTTAATACGAGTCAGATTTCTAAACCATATTACAAGATGATTGAGGCTGCTGCAAAGAGGACAGCACATCACAGTAAACAACTTATATGTTGTGAGATTTGATAAGTAAGGATTTGGTGTGCTGTTATAGGAAAGTAATCAATGACAGGCTGGTGTAATGCACATCACATGCTGAACTCATTCATTCCTCTTACCACACAGCATGACATTTTGTATGTATTAAAGAATAACAAATAAAACTTTTTATCCACTTTTTTATTTCGCAATGCCCATGAACCAATTTAAGGTTACACAGTAGCACTTTCATATCTATAATAAACTATGAACATGTTAAAATCATGTCATGACCCATTCATAAGGCATTAAACACATTGTTATAATTATTTATGAAAATCCATTACTCTTTCCAGCTATCTTTATTATGCATTGTGTATCTTTAACATTATAAGCAGTGTTCATAATGTTATGTTACCAAACCTTACTTAGCGTGGTGTATTATGAGACGATATATTGGCCATATAAGTGTGTCATTAGCACTACTTACTGTATGATGCCTTTTTAAACACTTTATAAATGCATTCTATAAATTATAATGTATTTTCATAAATAATATGAATACATTATAACAAGTTGCGAATGTATTCATAAGCCATTCTACATATGGTCTACATAGAAAGTGCTCTAGTAACACTTTCTATAAATGCCAAATATGTAATACATACATACTGTTGTAATGCATTCATAATTAATCATTATTTATGACAAACAATTCGTAATGCATAATAAATATAGCTGTAAAGTGCATTGCGTTTTCATAAAGAAATACAGCAAAGTGTAAAACTCCTTATGAATACATTAGTAACAGGATATGAACATGTTCATAATCCATCGATTCGTATGACCTTATATTACATATCACTTCTATTATAGCTGCTACAAATGTAAACGAAAGAAAAAAAAAAGAAACAACTTATGTTATCAAGAAACTGGAAAAGGACTGGCACTGGAGACTCCTTCCATAACTGTTAAATAAACCTCCTGTTATTCAATCAATTAACCAATAATTCAATCAATCAACCAATCAGTCATATCTCCATGCAGGATTTATTATTAATATATAACACATTACAAAAACTGATTATCTTCTGTACAGGAATTATTACAGAAAAATTATAATGTGTTAGAACAAGTGCATTAATACACACCTGTGATTTGCCTTGTAGGCAGAAATACTCTCTGATCTGCAGTTACAGAAAAGTAATTAGCAACTTCTAAACCAATCAGCTATGAGAATTCCACAGCGATATGGTGTAAATGAAAACACAAATGAAGACACATACCTAGGTGTGCTAAGGTTAAACCTAGTAGATAGATTTGATCCAAAATAATCAAGAAATATAAACATATAATAAATATAAACTAATAATAAATATAAAGCATAACACAGTAGCAGGGAAGGGCATCGTTGTATCACAATGCTCCAAGGTTCAGGGTTCGAGCCTGAGCTCCGGTGTGAAATCTGATATGTTCTCTACATGTCTGTGTGGCTTTCTTCAGGGTTCTTCGGTTTTGTCGCACTTTCTAAAAACATGCAGGTCGGTGGATAAACGGTGGATTAATGAATGAAGCAGATAGAAGGTTTTCATGACAAAACAACAGCAGAAATTAAATTCAGATACTTTTTGTCCAATGTGCTGTTTGGCTCCAGGTTTCAGTAGTTTGTAGTCATGGTTTGATGTACATGATACAATGAACTGAACTAAACAATGTGTCAAGTGTGTTTTTTATGGTCATTTCTCTATATAGCTTGCATACATTGCAGTGAAATGCCATTTCTCTAGGACCACGGTGCAAAACATAACAGCAGGCAAGACTACATAAAGTGCAAATATACAACAGTGTGAGATCAGAATAATAAATACACAGGACAATAAAGACACAGAACACGGTGTGCAAGCTGTAAACTACTGGTAGGGTAACACCAATGAGACGCCAGACTGTTTTCTTCTGCATGTTTTTGTGATATTCTAACACCATCACTATGTAATTTGTATCAAAAGTCTTTTTCAAAATTCAGTTCATCCTATTCTGGTTAATTTTAGAGCAGACACCTGCACCAGAGCTGTGACAGAATGTTCCTCAGCTCCAAATACTTCATCAGAGGCAGCAGCTTGTGTTTGGGAAGAGTTCATGAACAGTTTAGCAGCTTCCACATGCATGACTGATTCATCTGGGAGGAAAATAAAAGTCGCAATGTGTAATCTGATTTGTTTCTATCCAGGATGACAAAAAAAAAAAAAAACCTGCATGTTGTTACTAAATGTGTAATAATTAATTATTAAACTGTAATGCTTATGTGTTTATTCATTATACCGTTGGTTAGCTATAGTTCTATAGTCGGTTTGTTAACCAAAACTGTATGTTAGACATGCAGTATATTAGAAATGAAAATGCTGGTAAATCATTGAATGAATGACAACATGAAAGGATACCTAGCCTTAGTGTTAGGATGAAAAAAAAGGATGAAATAGTCTAATTTTACAAACCAGCAATGTTATTATCAGCTGAACTGCCATTACTGATCTCAGAGTGTATTTCTGTATTTAAAATGTCATTCATTTTGACCATTTTCATCATTTATTTTGATTTATTTTTGTCACATTCAGGTCATTTGGTATTACGTATCAAAATTCCTTATCCTCGATTTGCTTGCTATCCGCTGAACATGTGGTCCATGATTGGTGGAAAGACTCCTTTCCGTTCATTTTAAGAAAGAATGTACATTTAGGATCGAGTTCTAATGTACATCAGCCATTGTTTTCCATTTTCTTCTACCAAATCAAATGACCATGGAAAGTAAGGATTAACCGCCTAGCGAGTAAGAGAAGCATTTGTCTTTCCATTTCTCCTTTGTAGTACATGCCATAATATCAGCTTCACATCAATTTCAGTCTAAACAACACACACATGTTAGCTCCCTAATCTCGGGCCAATTAAAATCACGCTGAAAACGACAAATTAAACATTTGTCCAAATGCAATAAATGTATGAGATTTTCAAAATACAAAACTCTGTTCTATCTTTCAGTAATGAATAATTCAAATGTTAATCACTATTTAGAAGTGGAAGGAGTCGTGACATTTTTTGGGCTTTTTAAAAATATAATAAACTGTACATATGATTATCTGTTTAATAAATCATCAGTGCTCTGAAAGCTATTAATAGAAACCCGAGTGCAGAATACCATCTTCTACAGAGTGTGCCCAGAAGACATTCCTACATGTTATGGTGTCAATAACTCATAAATATCTTGCCATGTTTCAATTTATTGGCTTAATATTATAAACACCTCTAGAGTATGGCTCTATTCGGATACAAGAAAGATGTTCTAAACAACTGGATATGAATTTAATTAAGTATTACACATTTTCACTAGCTTTTATATATATATATATATATATATATATATATACTGTATAAAACCATTCCATTGTAGGACATTTAATAACACGACAAATGGCAATAGAGAAAAGGAGAGGAGTTTTTTTCCTCTCAATTAAATAAAGGCGAGAGACTGAGTCTCAGGAGTCCTGGGGTGTGTGTGCTGTGGGAATGAGATTAAGCAAGACTCCCCAGGTTACTCTATCTGCATTTTTATACATTTATACAATTACACGAGCTTGCCGAAGCGCAATGTGGACTTTGTTCAAATAGAATTTAATTTGCATTGTCAAAAAGTCCAGGCCTTTGAATGAGTCTGAGTAAATTATAATAGGAGTTGATTGTGGCAACTGTAGAGTGATCTATTTAGGCGTTATTAGTACTTTATGAGTGGGAGAAAATTATATTTTAGACCGAGTCATGTCATTGAGCATAATATAATAGTCTGTTGAATGACAGTTTTCTGTGCAAAATAGTTTTGGTTCTGTAAGTTTATTTTAAGATCTTGTATAGTTTAACATGCCCTCATTTGAATCATCTGCAAGCTAAACTTTTAGCTTACTTCTTACACATAGACTGTGTTGTCTTTTACGCTACATTCACATTACCAGGTTGCAAATCTGCCTTAATATGAAACGGGGTCATCTTTCCGGGGCTGTGTGGACACAGAAATCCGTTCTTTTCAAATCAGATTTCATATATGGTCCTAGATTGGATATGTATCTGGATTTGTGCCCATGCAACATGAATGAGAACAGTCCAATCAGTCCAATGTGGCATTTTGCCTATACAAATGCTCAGACGGCTCCTTTCTCGTACCCACACATCTCTTGGTGAGGAAGTGGCAAGAGCAATAGCTGCGAAAGCAACAAAAGCTAGCCGTCAGCCTTCTCGACCTGATCACGAACAGCTGAGGAACTCTTTCTTGTCCTTCAGAGCAAAATACAACGCATATATTAGCTACTAGGGCAAACGTGTTTTTTTCAGGTTTAAAACCACGAGTCGTCTCATAAATATCTTTGTTGGATCTGACTTGTTCGAAAACGTATCAATGCACACATATGTGACGGTGCAGAGGACAGATGTGTTCGCAATGCATTTAGATACAGGTCAGTATAGGTGATTATGAATGTGAACCGTCAAGGCAAATCCGATCTAAGCAAAAATTGAAGAATGAGGCTTGTAACGTGAACGTAGCCTTACACCAGAATAAGACTTCAGTCAGACCCAAAGTGTGGAAGGATAAGTCAGGAGACGGGATCTTCACAGTAGATGAACTTTATTTGCAGAAGTTGTTGAGAAAGACGGGAGTGTAGTCCATGTTCTGTTTCTGCTTTCAACTCCTTTCTTGTCTAAATAAATGTGTGAAATCCTACTGAATATCATTTATGAGATGTTAGACATGTTCAGAGAGCTTATTGTGTCTTCACATGACAATGTGTACCACTTATCACTCTCCTTAAGTATGATCTAGGCTCTTATCATATGGTGCACTCTGTTACAGAATAAAATCACAGATGATAAGAATTGTGCAACATGTTTTATTAGATAATAGTTAAATATAATGTTCTGTGAAACAAGTTAGTTCCTGTTCTCAATTTCTGTCTAGCAGCCTTAAAAAGCCACTAATCTTTTTTTTTTTCTCTGTTGAAGTTATTAAGAAAATAAAACCAGGAACAACTCATCATGTTACCAAGAAAAGGGAAATTGGAAAACTTACTTTTAGTAAGCGGTGTTAATAAATAAACAAATGTTAAATAAACATCTTCAAAACATCACCATATCAATGATTATACTTTTTTAACACCACATTTTTCAACCATACGAATCTCGGTGAATGAGCTGTTACTATGGAATTACTTATTACTTATGATTTGTACTGCGGTCAGAGCTATTGTCAAAGCTGCCATTATAGAAAATTAATCCACATCAATCAGAAATAAGATTTCATCAGATTTAAAGCTTCTTCCCATCAAATTAACATTTCCAACAGGCTCCACTGGTGCAGCAAAATCCTGGAACACATAATGCAGTAACATGGAAGAGACCGCGCTCTACACAACTGGATTCTCGTCATCACTTCTTCATGCCGAAGTCAATTTCTGCTCTCAGCGTGCTCCTCTTCTGACCTGAGACTCCTGACAATCCCATCAAGCGTGTGTGGAACTGGGATATCGTCTGCCGTTGATGACAGAGCCTTCTCCTCCTCCGTAGTACATCCCATGTGATTTTTTTTTTAATAACACATCATCACACTTTAAGATATTGGCAAAGTAATATTTATGGCTAAAAGTTAATTATGTTTGAGTAATTAATGCACATCTGCAAACATTTTGAGTGATTATGGAGAGCACGTTTACCAGCAGGGTTTTACATCAATTACTCATCAACAGTCCCACTGCCACTTACAACACCACCCACACACACACGCACACACACACACCCCAGTGTGTGAAAGCTCTTGGCAAAAAGACAGCAATTTGGCTCTCCTAACCACCTGACTTTACTCTCATTAAAGCTCCATATATATTCCCGCACCTCACACAACACCTCTGTGTCCTGTCGTTCAGACAATCTAAAATAAAAAATGACATAAAAATGCTACACTTTCACTAGGCCTCCATAGAGGATGGTATGCCAACACTAGGGACGCTGCTGGTTTCACTGGATCAGCAAAGACATGATTATTTATGCCCTGTGTGTCCCGGGCAACAGAATCTAAATTCAGCAGGGCATAGCTGAAGTTCCTTGGTCATGCAACGCTTCATAAACTCACTCGCCACTGTGGTCACCAGAGCCACAAATCAAGTTCCAGGTCCAGTGAAGGCAGTATTACAGTTAAACTTGAAGCTGCGGACATAGAAGACAGATAACCAACCTTCATCCTGTCCTTTCCCAATAAAACCACCACCTTTCTCAATTGTTGCTTTGGCTTGATTTCACGCTCATTAGCATGTCCCATTATCTTTAGGAATATTCCAGGGACTTTCTCTGCTCCCTGCCTTTCCAATTATCCTAACAGACAATGTGATTTAATGGTTTATGACTTTCAAGTTGTTGGAAGAGCTTCAGATTTTTTTTAAGCCAAGTTCTGTAGCCGCACATTGGGGTGTTTTTTGTTTTTTTTTTTCCGAAGGGCATCTGGTTCAGTCTATTCCAACGGGAAGAGAAATGGGGGGTGCATTAAAACCTGGAAAGATCTACCTAGCATTTGTTGAATCAAATTCGTGCACCTGGATATAATTGTTATGCCGCTGTGCAGGGACTTTGTGCAGTTAGATGCTTACAAGGAGAGCAAATTAGTGGAACAAGAAATGTCTTCCAATGGTGAGACTCGAGCTCACCTGGCATCATATTTTACCCATAAAAGAGCGGAGGAAAAAATATATTTGGCTAAGCACGTTTGTATACAGTTAAAAGGGGGGAAATGCAACAAATATGTCAGAGTTTATTACAGCTATCAAACAATGTCTGGATATTGTATCGGCTTCATAGCTTATGACAAAGCAGCACATTTTAAACAAGCCCGAAATTCATTCAAGTGATTTTTTTTCTCATTTCTTATTAAATTACCATTGCCTATTTTTGCAAACTTAGTCATCTTTGAGGACCACTTTGAAAAAAACAACAACAACGACAACTCTGATGAGCCAGTTAGTTTACAGCCTCTGTTGACAAAATGAATATTTATAAGATGCTTTTAAGCAGTTTTAACTGGAAAGCAACTTTCCAACTGCAAATAGTTTTGTGTTTTTGGTTTCAGAAGAACAAGAGTCAATTATGTGTCCATGTTTGGACAGGTCCTTCCAAGTCGGGTCCTTCAGAGGCTAAGATAGATTCCTTCCTAGCATTTGGAGAACAAACAATGGAACTCTAATGAGGTCATAGCTGTGTGTCTTCTAAAAATTCCCACCTTGTACATGTGCATAGGATTGTGGGTACTTTAAGAACACAGAGAATACACACAGGCATCCTCAAAAATTGCTTGAACGAAGGACTCGGTCCTGGGTATAATTTGAAGGATCCTTGATGTGGGAACGGTCCTTCGGCAGGATTCCATGACGTGACATCCTTGACATGCAGCCATTAAGGATCATTTTCTTGACATTGAGAAACACCCAGAAATCAGTGCAGGTGAACCAACAGTGTTAGCTAGCTAGCAATTTTGATTTTAACCAAATTCTTTATCTTGGTATTAAGAATGAAAACAAAATAGCTAGCAATCCAAGGTAGCTACACTGGTGCACTGAATTTCTTATGCTGAATCTTTATTGTTTAATGTTTTATGATCCACATTGACAATGATCAGAATAATCCGCTTACTGAAGATAACAGCATGTGACAACCCAGTCAGGAATTCTCTCGCAGTGATCTCAACCGTGATCTAACAGTACGAGACGTCTACGATATCACTGTGACATCAATTTGAAATTACATCAACATCCTCATCATGATCTCAACTTCTGAGCTCACACTTTGACACAGGTCTGATATTTATATGATATCATATCTATGTGGATGAGTTTTATGTGGATTTTACACAGTACTGATCATTTTATGCTTGGAATAGTTAGTAGATGTTAGTTTCCATCATGGTCAGAAAAGCTCTTAAAACATGTATGTGAATCCCCAGACCTTTTTTTAATACTAGCAAGTCTTTTTTTATCACTACGAGTCAAATGGGAGTCTGATTTGGTGGGGCTTCGGTGTTCAGATGTGCGTCAGCTGGTGATAAATAACGTCTCTGTACACATGCCTATAGAATATCATGATGACGTCATATAAATATCACAAGCTGATGTAACAATGATGACATTGCAATGATATTATTAGTATGATATCAGAAACTTGGAAACTTACATCATATGACATCATGTCATGTGACGTTATGAAGACAAAATCACTCGTGGAAGGAAGCAGCAGAGATCATTGGTGCCTCTGGTTGAGGTTACATTCAGTAGCTATTACATTGAACATGCGTTTGTAATCTGGCCACTTTCACACTGATTAGTGCATTCTTTAATGTATTTTTTAATGTATACATTTAAGCTGTACGTTAAAACTAAAAATACTGGACAGTGCACACCTTTGAGCGACAACAATAAAGTTAATACATGGACACAAGAAACAAACTACAAGGGACTGGTCAGACTCGGTAGTGTGACTGTAGAGTGAGATCATCATTTATTTAAGGAAAGAAGTAAAACAGAAAACATCTGGACAAAGGTAAGTTCTTTTTTCCTTCAAATATCAATAATATGTATTTTATACGTTTTAATCATGTACTTTGGTTGTCACGTCTGCAAATTGAGCTGAACGTGAGCCAGATCTCTAGCCATGCTCATTACACACCTAGCAGCATGCTAAAAAAGAGCAGAAATTTCATCCTGGAGATGCCAGACTCTAAACTCTGTCTGTCTAAGATCAAGCAGCCTTTTATTCATTCCAAGTTTTATTCATCTCAGCTAAACAGGCTATGCTGAGGCAGGCTCGGAATCACTTTGATGAAGAATGTGTGCAGTCTCTTGGTGCATGGTGCTCAGTGTAACAGCTCATGTAGAGGAAATGGAATTACACCTCCTTTACTAAATTATACAGTTTACCCAGACAAGGAAAACTGATTAGAGCCAAATGAAGAGGTCAGGGAATATTTCACAATAAAAATGAATAAGGCCCCAAAGTCAATAAGGAGAATAGCTTATGCATGGTAAATTCATGCATCTTATCTCCATATGCATCGAATCAACCTTAATCTAACTCATCTCTCTTTCTGACAGATACATAATTACATGGCTTGATTCACTTTTAAACTGCACTAAAGCCATGTTAGAAATTGGATCTGAGATGTTTGTATTGATTGACAGGCTGTGTAGTCTCTGGGCTCGCCAGTGATCCAGTGCGTGAGGTTTGGTTTATGTGTGTGTATGTGTGTGTGTGTGTGAGTGTGTCACCAGGCGCAGGGCTGTGGTTGGCCTGGTGGAGGCTTTGTTTCGCCAAGCGTCGAGCATTAGACCTCTGGGGAAGGCACGCAGCGGGGGATGGATTAGCCCCTAGTTTACGCTGGCGTATGCTTCTCAGTGCATGGCAAACTCGCTCTCGCTCCACCACCATCTTATTAGAGTGAGAGAGAACAAGAGAGAGAGAGAGAGACCTCCTGGGACCGTTGATTCCAACTCCACTTACCTTTACTCACTCGTTTCACACACTTGTCCCATTAACCATCGCTCACCTGTGATTTGCATAATTGAGTCGAGTCGAGGTAGCTCCGCTTTTTAAATTAAAGCACAAATTCTTGCCAAATGTATGAAATAGTCTTTGCTTTTTTCACTTTTCAGCTTAAACAGACAGATTAACCAAAGCACATGGACTTTTCTTTTTTTTTTTTTTTTTGGTATTCTCTGAATTCAGTCCACTCTCTTGGCTTTGTTAGTAAAGTGAGAAACCCAGGATCACTTTTCATCCATTCCTACACTAGCGCACCTGGAAGGCGCTTGGGGACCAGATTGTGTGCGGATCGGACTCGACAGAGATCGGTGCTTTTTCACTGGCCGACTCTGTGTGACATCGGCAGGCCAAACAGCTGGCAGGTGTTTCTGAGAATTTCTTCTTCTGCCATAGCCGTGTCTGTGTTTCTCATGTGTTGGAAAGAGTGTAAAGCTCAGTACTGCTACTGTAGTAATAATTCATTCGAAAATACTCGAGTAAGAGTAAATAAGTCATCTGGTGAAAACCTACCTGAGTATTTACTTTACAAATGACTTTTTAACACACCTGCAGTTGACAACAAATCCACAAATGTCTTATTTTTTATCCTGTTTGCCAAATGCAAGCTCGCTAGATCATGTGAATTCTTACATGTTTCTAACTTAGCTATCTAATGATGATGCCTCTTACACATTATCCTGAAAAGATCTAGCTAGTTAGTTTAGCTTACTCAGCTAGCTAATGGCTTACCTGTACATGTTTCCACAGGTTCGATGTTTAGCTGTGAAATGCCGGAATCTCCACAGGCTTTGGCTTCTATAATTTGCAAATCATTATCACACTGTTTCATTTAAATCTGAAAATAGCTGATAGGTTGGGTAAAGGATGCTCCTCTGGCTCCACTGGCTCAGACATTGCTGCTAAGGATTTGTTGCCTGATGTGTGTATTTTAATTGGGTCGCTAAATAAAATGATTTACAATTTGCACGTGCTGTCTTTTAACTGCCTTACAGTCCTTCAAAGTTAAATGCCTTACAATGTTTATACTCTGTAACAGAAGCCAACAACGAGTGTAGTAAAAGTGAACATTTTATTTATAACAGACTTAATTCATGCTTGAAATATCCTGTTCCATGAATCATCCATTATGGCTTATAGAAATATATATACAT
>JAQQZR010000033.1:25873124-25896382 GCA_030068235.1 Notoglanidium macrostoma | reverse complement strand
ATGAACATGGAGGCGTCTATATTGTTTTCCACTTTGGAGCTGAAAGACATGAAGTTCTGATTTCCTATTTCTGAGTTAAGGTAAATGTAATTCATTATGAACCTGTATATACCTGTTTATAAAAAAAAAGCATTTTTTTGTTGTTTTGATCATGTGCATGATTCTGTGGCATCCCAGTTGACCTAAGAGTCGATATTAAGATATACATGGCACAGTTTCACGGCCTAGTCTGGTCTCCATTTCAGAATGTGGATGCCAGGACTTTTTATGCTAGCGCAGATGTAAAACGAATTTATAAATCATTTGTACACAGGCACCTCAGAGTTACATCCAAGGCCATAAATCTCCATGCCGAATAGAGCCGAGCCTTTGCTCTATTTTCATTTCACATTCTATCACACTTATATATCCAGGCCTCTGACGCAAGACCCTCTGGCCTTTCCCTTCGCGTGAGCCTGCACAAAAAACAGAAGATCATATGGTTTAAGGTTTATGGTTTCTGTCTCTCTTTGGCCTTGACTTAAACAGCTCAGACATGATTATTTAACAGACAACACAAGGTTATATAATTCAGACAACATATGGTAAATTTTTCTTAGTATATATACTGGGATTTGTTTAGGAAAAACAGGCACACTTTAGCCTTATTAGTGGGCGATGGCAGTTGTTTTTATTCTCGCTCTCTCCAGGGCACGGGTGAGGGTGATGACAGGTCCTGGTGGTGGGCCAAAGCGCGGCTGGTACTCGGAGTGCCATCACCTAGTCGCCTCCTGCCACCGCCACCAGCCCATATGGGCAGAGAGATTGCTCTCGACTGGCGCTGCCCCAGTCATCCATCACCTCGGCCCGCATGCCCAGCACGCCAGCCCTGGCACCACGCTGACTCCAATCCGTCAGGATTTACTCTGACTGACAGGGAGAGAGGAGATGAGTTCTCAGTTTATCATCTCATAGAGAACAAACACACGCTCAAAAATATCCTGTCACACACACAGAGATCACCGACACGAACACACACACTGACTCACTGATGTATTTCAATTCTTGCTAGAGGCTTTGATACTGACTTTTTAATAATAATAATAGTAATAATAATTATAACAATAATAATACATCACTTTGGAAAAAATACCCGACAACTTTCTCATTGCACACTCCCTTCCTTCAGAGATGATTAACTCAATTCCATCTTTCCTGGCTTCCGATTTCTTAAATAAGTCCTTCAAGTCTCTTCGGGCGCTCTACGCCTGTGATGAACCCAAGCTGCCTTGTTTTCCACTGTCTACATTAATATTTGTTGAATAACAGATTGAGAAAACAACATATGGTGTGAACATTTTCCACTCAAGGTTGTCGGTACGTCGTCTTCCAGTGTGTTCTGCAGTATTGCTTGCCAAAGTGGGTTTTTTTTTCTTTTTTTCTTTTTTGCCCAGCAGTGTATTCTGACTAAGCTTGTACAGAGACGAGAGAGAAAACACGGAAATAAGTACAACACTCCACCCAACCACATGCTTAGCCCCTTTAGTGGACGAGTGGCCTCTCTCCCCCATTTCAGAGAGCTGTCAGTTTGGATTGCTGGTAGTCAGTGAGGCTGAAGCTTCCCCACTGACTGGAGAGGAGTCGTTGGCCAGGCTTTCCTTGTCACTGAGAGTTAAAGCAGTCACTGATCCTAATGCTTACACTGTTGTTGCAGCATTCCGATTTTTAATCGCTGCGTGACTTGTCAGCTCTAATGAGGGCAGTGGGGATAGAATTATCAGCGCGGCGATAACGAGGGTGTCACAAGCTGCCAATTATTTCCTGTTTTCAGTCATTATTTCCAAGACTCTTGTTTTTTCACACCATCTGACCTAATGAGGAGAAATGGCTCCCAATATGTTCGGGTTGTACCGTACGAATTAGCCCAGGACCAGACAGACTACCTTGTGACCGGCATTCAAGAGGACGTGATCAGAAGCCGTTCATCGGCTGAATGTTCGTTCATCTACTGCAAGGACACGCTCTTTCTGAAGGCGTCGCAGGCAATCACGCTCTTGTGAGGCAATCGTGTTTGAATGGATCACCAAATTCGCTGCTCAAACAATAATGGCAGAGCCGTTTCATCAGGTCTCAGAGAAAGAGCGAGCAAAAAGCCATTGTCAGGTGTTGCATTAAAACAGGAGCAATGACACAAGGTCCACTCATGCTTCATTTTTCACACTTCCCGTCTGTGTGATGGTCTTTCAATGTGTATCTATATCTAGGTATCATATAGGAATGAGTTGTAGAGTAGGTTAGACCTGGGCCCTAGGTTAGACCTGGGCCCTGTGTGATCGTCAATTGTGCAGAAGATTTATTTTAGAATGAATGTTTTTGGTGTAAAATTCCTTCATTGTCCTGTTGGTCTACATTCACTTTGGTTAACAGTTTTCCGACATTACCCACAATGCTGTTTGTTTACCTGCTGATACCTAAAAAGAGCAATGCGGCAGTGCTTTAGTCCTTCACTCTACCCAGCTCTCTCAGTTCCTCATCTCTGCACCTCATCTCAAACACATCAGCTTCCAAAGCATCAACTTCCATACTAACTGGCCGACTCGAGTCTCTGGTTCTAGATTGGATTTCATATTAATGTGGTGTTGGAAATGGCGAATAAGAAAAGAAGCTCTCAAAGTTTGTGTAGTTGTAATTTACTTTGATAAAAGCATCCAAAGGATGAGTAAATGTTCAAAGTTTTATCTGATTTCACTAGATTCTACACTCTAGTATAAGGTCCATGCGTCTTCAGTAGCAGTGTCTGATTTAGGCGTACATACTGTACACCATCACACTTCCGCGATTTGACTTTACTTGTGGCAATGTGCAGATATTTGTCCACAGACAGACCCATGTTCTCCCTGTAGCACAGGGTCCACTCCTGTGTTTATTAGCTGTCAGATGTTAAGCTCGCCCTTCCCTTTAGACTTCACACCGCAAACTTTTTTCCCCCAGCAGGCCTTTCTCTCCAGCACTGAGTAATGGCTGAGTTTATCTGAACTGCGCAGAAATGAGACAGAAAAATAGTCCTTCTCTCGGCTCATTTTTTCCTCTCCACAAGGGCGGATCAGGAAGAGCACAGACGGCGAGGATTTTTTAGGACGGAGATAATCAATCTCTGTTGCTTTTGTGTTGGAGTACTCAAGTTTTGGCAAATTTTACCCATTTACCTCTCAATGTGCAGAACAATTGTTATGTAAAATACATACGGGATGTTGTAACAGTAAATCTTCGATGTTGGTTGTTAGGTGTATTGTTTCTCTGTACACTCTTTCTCACTGAAAATCACCTCTCAAACACAAATCAGTAGGTGAGTGATTTATGAGATCGCACAAAAATACCATAACAGGGGACTTAAAGATCGCATGAGAAATCCTTACAAATTCTAATGGAGCAAAAGACTGTAAATTAAATTATTTAATGCAAATGAAATACAAATAAAGTCTATTATGGCTGTTATGTGTTGGGAATGCATTATGACATGTTATGAGTGTGTACTGAATACGTCAGTAAACATATGACCTTCATAGACAATCTATTTCCAGTCTGTTAACTAATAATAAATGCATTATAAAATGTCTATAAAGTGTAATTTCTTTCATTAATAATTTTAATAAAATCTATTATGCCCTGGGAATGCATTATAGCATGTTAGGAATGTATTCATAGGTCATTATATAGTACATATGACTTTCCATGAAAAGTTATAATCCATTCATTGCTTTATTATAAAATTGTAATAATGTTAATAAAAAAAATAAAACAAAATAAAGCAATGTGTATAATTCATTAGGAATGCATTATAGCATAAAACGAATGTTACTAGGCCTGATTAAACATAACATGTTATAATATGTCACATATTATGAATTCATTTGTATAAAATTTAATGATTATTCATAAATATTTAAAACAATATCGATACTGGCTTACAAAATGTTATGGATGTGTTACAGGTAGGGTCGGTAACACTTTCTATGAAAGTCAGATGCATGTATAATAAAGTATTCAAAACAATCATGTCGCGTTATAACGGATTCAAAAAGGCAATATACATGTGGGCAAGTTTATTTATGAATATGCACTTTATAGCTGTCTTTACTATACATTATGAATTGTTAACATGATGCAATATACGTAAGAAGTGTCCATAACACATTATAACAACAAGCTCCGATGCGAAATGCATTATGAGAAGATATAATGGTGTTATAATGTGTTATAAGCACTACTTATAAGGCATTCTTTTAACAGGTGATTATAAACGTTTTATAAACATTGCTACAAACCGTAATGCCTTTTCACAAATAAGTATAATGAGGTGCGTAATGCCTTGTGAATGCGTTATTACATGTTAAGAGTTATGGTTATGAGTAATATATTATTTTCTATGAAAGTATACATATTGTTATAATTGCTTATCTTAGCTAGCAATGTGTTCGCTATCTTTATTATGCATGATGAATTGTTGACTCATGCAACCAGACATCACTTATTCAAAGGTATCATAGTGAAGTAATGTGTTATAAGCACTGCTTATAACACACAAGTGCAACAAAATGCATTATAATCAATGTTACGAACTCTTTTCATAATATTTTATACGTTTTGAATGCATTCTAAGATGTTATGAATGTAATCATAAGGTATTATACATATAACCTTCATAGAAAGTGTCATTTAATGACTTTAGCACAATGAGGAATGACCAGAGAGGGAGTGGAGGCTTATAGAGCAGACACAGAAAGGTGAAAGGTCAGATAGAGGCGTCAGAGTTTAGCTGTCTGCTGTCTCTCTTTGTGTTTGATAAACGAAATTCATTAAAGGAGGTGTGGGAGAGCCCCTGTTGGCAACCAATCGCTCTCTCTCTCCCTCTTTGTGCGATCAGAAGAGCCATGGTGATTCCTTGCTCGGCTCCCAAAGCTACAGGGGGATTTTCTCTCAGAAGCTGCCCCTTCGGCTCCGTTCCTCGGCCGCATTTCCGAAAGCTTTTCATTCGTATCCCCTGGAAACCGCTCTGCATTCTTTATACTCTCCTTCAAAAAAAAGGAGAGAGAAGGAATGGAGGGGCGGGGGTGAAAGAGAGCCCTTACACGTTTGGCTATGCCCTTTGATCACTCGTTTATCTTTAAAACAGATGGTTGTCCACTGTGCTGTTTATGTCAACACATGCCTGTTTGAAAGAGTCGCTCGGTGCCTGCGCAATGCCTCTCTTGAAACCAATGAATCGCAAATCATAGGAAATAAAGGGGTGAGCTTGGATATGCTAACAAAGCACTTTGCTCCTCGAGAGCCCCTGGGCTGTTATTTTGAAGCATAATATCCATGTCTGCAACCTGGTTCTTTACATAATTTTCCTAAAACATTATACGCACCTCGCAAAAGAATACAGTGAAGATTATCTGCTAATCTGATTATTGTTCAATTATGAAGGCTCACTGGTCTACAAATCCCCAGAGATTCAGCGTTTTCACGCTTACAGTCTTTGAAAATGATCTAATTTTGATAGTAGCTGGCAGCTATTGAATAGCATGAGGGAGTGGATTCTGCATTGCATATGAGATGAAGGGTGTAATGGTGTAATTCTGCTTTAATGATAATAGTGTGTATATATATATATATATATATATATATATATATATATATATACTGTCTGGTCTGGGGAGTAAAGTGGTTAATGGGAGGGTGTGGGGTTAAATTGGAAGGCATGTATAATCTCTCAATCTATGGAGAGAAATGCATTGGATAGAAATATACATTAAGCTTGAAAGTGATATGTGAAAGGGACTTTGATGTTATTTATTATTTACATTTATACCATGGCAAGGTTCATTTCTCGAATCAGAAGATAATTTTCTGTACATGCAGATCTGACAGAATTTCTTGCTGTAACGTTGATGACCGGTTTATATTTATGTGCTCGTTTCTATAGTAACGGCTCATACAGGGAGTTGTATGATGGACTCTGAACAGTATATAATCTAAGTGTAAAAAAAAAAAACGTAAAGCCAAAAAAAAAAGTAAAATGTTTAAACATTGCTTGCTATTGGGAGACTGTAACAATAACATTTATGGAAGGAGTCTCCAGTTTTAGTGCACGGCAACAGTTTCCGCCATGGCAAAGTCTTCAGGAGTTTGAGCTTTCTCAGTAACTTCAACAGAAAGAAAAAAGAGAGAGAACTAACTTGTTTTGTGGATGTTCCACAACATTAAATGTTTAAAAAGCATTTGATGGATAAAAGGTGTGACATGTCATTCATCAAAACATTAAGTGGAATAAGCACTCCTGGATGAGCCAGGCTTTATCATACCACCCACAGCATGGTTAATTTTCCTATAATAGCACAACCCATTGTGTGTTATTCCTTACTTATTCCTCAGGAGCGTGATTATTTTTTAGCCTGAATCAATTTCACCCCTGAAGCACAAGCACATGACTCTCACCTTTTTTATGCAATCAATAAACACTAAAATAAGGTTGGTTTTTTTCCGAGATTTTTAGTATACTACAGTTTTTTGAACATGTTGTCTCGATTGACATTCCAGTCCTGTCAAGGACATCTCTCCACACCGTGTTCTTTAGTTGCTGTGGCAGAGGTGTAGGCAATTTAAGCCTCATCATATCTGCTGGGGGTGCGTTGCCTTCCGTTAAGTGGCTTTGCAAAAGCTGACGCCTGCCAGCCTCGTCAAGGTTGTTGTCGCCGATGACTCTTTAAGCGGTGACAGGACGTGTCGGAGATGAAAGTTCCACGCAAAAGAGTGACAGGGGTAAGAAGAATTACGGCGGGATCGACTTCGACAAATGAGTTTTTAAAATGTTGCTTACACGAGAACATGCACGAATATTACCTAATCAGTCAAATCCTCGCAAGCTGACACCTCGACTGAAGGCCTGACGAGTCTTCGCGCTCCCCTCACTCCTGCGGGAGTAACAGCTAATGAGAAAGAAGAGGAAAAAGACAGAAAGAAATGGAACATTAAGGTCTTTCTGGTGGTCTATGACAATTTTTTGCAACCTTAGTGGATGCATAATCCTGTTTATGAGAAGATATTCTCTTTTCATTTAATATTGTCACAATATTTTATTCATTTTGGAACTATACATGTATGGACTATATGTATTCATGTATACTGTATGTACTGAAGTTCTGAAAACTACATAATTAGTGTAACTGAAAACATGTTCCTCGTTTACAACTAAGGTTCTAATATTTTAAAATCAGCTTACTGATTACAGAGAAAATTGCCTTTACAGATCGCATCCTAACTGTAGAGTAGGAGCGTCACGAACATGTTGACAGCCAGTAACTTATAAACTGAATGATTACATTTGAGATTTAACAATTCATCAGCTCATGAACTCATTATAATAAGGTTTTATCTTGCATTCGTGTTTGCACAGAAGTGCGTCTTGCGTAATGTGTTTTAATATCGATAGCTATTTTACAATGAACATTTTATAGGTTAAATCTTTTTTTTTTTTTTTCAACTTTAGATTCCAAAAAGTGAAATCCTGGTCATGTGTTTTTTATGTCTTAGAAAATACATTCAGAAAATCTAACTGAAAAGCTTATCTTAAGGTCTTTATAGGCTCAAAATGTCTTTCTATGCTGAGTTTGTTACTATATATTAGCTCTTTAATGAGATTAAGTGGATGCTTCTTAAGAAATATTTGAGCTGAAGGCACTGTTATATCCATGTTCAAAAACCTATTTTCTAATCGTCTCAGAATTTCAACTATGTCATGCTGATGTAACTCTAAAGTAAAATTTGTAAAAGTAAAAAAGAATTGGCAAAAATATTTGCTAGCTGAAATGTCAAGATTTCCTCAAAATGTCAAAAGTTATTAAAATTAAGGAGGCAAGAAATGTTATATACCACACTTCTGCGCAAAAAAAAGTGGGCCATTTACAAAACATTAAGCTTTTAATGGTCTTGACAACAAATCATGGTCAGAAAATTAGCAAGGAGTAAAAAAAAAAAAATGCAATCCAGAGACCTGTGCCACCATTTGCTCAACAATGCTAGTCAAAGGTTTTACATTTTTAAAAATTCAAAGATTTAAATGTTTGATATAAAATTCTAACTAACACATGTCTGGGTACCCAAAATCTTCAGAACTATCTTCTGTTTGAAGCCATTAACATTAGTCATGTTTCCATTAACCTGTTTAATGCATAATTTGAAAATGCGACTTAAAAACGAGTAACAGAAACAAAGACTCTCAAATACCTCATAAAAGTTTTGACACTGGCATGAGGTGTTTTGGTTTTTTTTGCAGATGATTCGATAAGCACTGTTTCGCAAAACTTAAATGGAAACACATTTTTCGCATCAAGTCACATGACATGAAGAGCAAATGGAAACACTCCCTGAAAAAATTGCGCTCTGTAAGAGCGATCACGAGAGGAGAGACTACTGTGAGAGGATAAAGCCCAGCTTTAATCACATAACATCACTCAGTGGAAACACAGACCATTCGCAATTGTGTTTTGTTGAAATTTTTCAAATGTCGCTTCTATTCGCACAAAATTGAGTGACCCTTCTTTCTGTAGAAACTGTCTGCAAATTTACATACAAGACGTCAACATTTAAGGACATCAAAATGAAAAGCTATCCCAAACTAATTTACTTCATCTATTTGTTTAATGCGGGCTAATTTCCTGACCAATTATTTGCTGTTGAGATCATTAAAAGTGTAATGTTTGCAATTTGGGGTTTGGCTTGTTCTTTTTTTTGTTGTTGTTGTTGTTGTTTTTGCTTGGTGTACATAAATACATACAAATTTAGATAAAACCCAGCGTGTCCATTTTTTTTTTTTTTTTTTGCCTATTTGCCAGAAAGAATTCCAATGGGTTTTCCCAGACCACATATGTGTGATTTTAATGTAATATTAGCTGGATCTGGTTATCTGAGATTAGCAGCTTTACCTCACTAAGGGCTCTCTATGAGTGCAAATTCTAATTCAACTAGATTAGAAAAGAAATCCTATTTGGCTTTTAACACTCATTTACAAATCCACACTGTGCAATACAAGCACAGCTTTCTGTTTGTGTGTCCTTTATCACCAGACACTACTAATGCCTCAGGTATTCGTACCCTGCGCCACTAAGAAAAAGCTAATACAAGATCTGATGGTGTTAACCCACTTCGACTTAGGCACATCTCAGCCTTTTACAGCTGCTTTTGAGCGTACAATAGCAAGTGAAGAGAAGAGAGGATGAAGAGTTACCTCTTGAACTGTGTAATTTGCATCATGGATCCCACTTCAGTCCTGCTTTTTTTGTAGCTGCTGAGATGTTGAAGGACTCTTAAAGTAAGACCTTGAAGAAATAAGCACACGTGGGTGTTCACGGCCCAGCAGATCTCACCTTCAGCTCTAGAGGCTGTACCTTAGGCTGAAAATCAGTCATTTAAAGAAATGATGAAGGGTTTTCGTTGATGCAGGTGACAAACACAGACCGCTGATTTCATCACCAGTTTGATTGGACGTCTCTGCATCCTGAAGGCAGTCTGCGCTGTTAAGTTTTTCTGAAGTTGAAAAACGAAGCCTCGTGTTGCTAAGGCGCTGACAGTAAATAATCAAATCCTCAAATTCTTATTTGATTTCGAGCGACGTTCTGATTTTTTGCATACCAGTTTGTTTGCACTGAACAAATGTTCTGAACAAATGTTTGACAGGCTTGATTAAAACATCTTATTGCATTTTTCTCTCCACCTGGATGGGGTCCTCTCACAGCTGTTAAATATATAATTCCTTCTGTAATCAAATTTCCACTTGTCACATAATGACAGGTAATCAAGTGGAGCCTTTTGCATTTTAGATGGTCAGACAGGTTAGACCTATCTAACTATATTAAACACATTCATGATATTAATGATGTTTCGATTTAAAAAAAAAAAAAGAGAGAGAGAAAAAAGAAACACCTCTGCTACAAATGATGTGGAACACCTACTGTTTATTTGTTTTTGGTGAGCTATAGATTGTTGCCTGGAGCATTAAATAATTATGATTAGGGAGGGGTGCTGTGTACAGGGGAGGAGAAAAAAATGCGTTAGCATTAAGATCAGATAAATTAATTTGTAATGAAATGCGCTAGTTTTGCTCGACAGCTGGCGAGACCTATTGAAAAAGATAAAGGCCTTGTGACAGCAGACAAAGGAGACCATCATCCACAGTGTATATGGCGTTCACTCTCAGAGAGACAGCGCAGAGTGTGCAACTGACACATTGACAAAAACCCACACTCACCACACAGCCTGGATCAATTACCGCTGATCACAAAGCCAAGAGCATGTGTTCAGGATGAAAATTGTGTTCCTAGGTATCTGTGACACACCTGACTGATCCTACTGTCTAACTCGGCAATAGCGTTAATTGCAGACTCATAATTGTGGTGAATTGCCTGGAAATAACCGAGCAAAACATTTTAGAGCAAAATGCACATGACAAGCATGTACAAAAACAAAATCATTATGTATCTATTGCTCCTGCTAAATCTCTGCACATTCTATCCTCAATCCATTTCATACTCACTCCCTTTATTGTATGTATATTGGCAGTAAAATATTATAAATGATCTCTGAACCAAAAAAATATGGTTAACTTCTTCTAACAGCACGTTTCTGGACAGAGACCTCAGTTGTTGTACGTGGAATCTGTTGGAGCCACTCTTCAGGTTTGAGAGACACAGCCCCTAATGCTTGTACTGCCACTAGAACCACTTTAGACTTCACCTTCCACATCTGTTCCAGCTGTTCCTTCAGGCCTCGCTACTTCTGAAACTTCTCATGCTCCTTCTTCCTGATTTTACTGTCAGCTGGGATTGCCACATTTATCACTACTGCTGTTTTCTGCTCCTTATCAACCACCACTATGTCTGATGGTTGGCCTTTTCTGTCTAGAACTTGAAGTCCCACAGGATCTTAGCTCTGTTGTCCTAAACCACTTTCAGTGGTGTCCCCCATTGGGACTTGGGAACTTCTAGCCTTATGTAGTGTAGATATTTCTGTACACTATCCCCGCCTCTTGGTTATGCCTTTCAGTATCTGCTGTTCCAGCTTGCATCGTACACCCAGCTACTGAGCTGAACAGTCTCAGGGGCATCTTTACACAGCCTGTGCCTAGGGTTCTGCCTACTGTGGTAGACCCCTGCCTCTACAGATCTTGTGCTGCCATGATCAGAGCCTCTGTGCTGTCCTTCAGGCCTGCATTTTCTAGCCACTGGTAGGATTTCCTGATGTCTGCCACTTCCTCTATCTGCCAGTGGTACTTGCAGATGGAGGAGCTTGGTCTTCCACAATGCTTTCTCATCCTCCTCATCATCTTCTGTCTTCTGCTGCCTGAGACACTCTTTTATCAGTTTGTCTTGGGGGCCATCTTCTCGATGTATTCATGGATGTTCCTTGTTTCATTCTGGATAGTGACTCTGACACTCACTAATCCTCGTCCCCCTTCTGTCCATTGTTCATAGAGTCTCAGAGAGCTGGACTTTGGATGGAACCCTCCGGGCATTGTGAGGAGTTTTTGTGTCTTGACATCAATGCCATCTATTTCCTCCTGTGGCCAGTTCACTATTCCAGCTGGGTATCTGATGGTTGGTAGCGCATACACGTTGATGGCTTGGATCTTATTCCTACCATTTAGCTTGATCCTGAGCACCTTTCTGACCATCTGGAGATATTTAGCTGTGCTTGATCTCCTTGTAACCTCATCCTGATTCCTGTAGGATACCAAGGTACTTGTAGCTGCCCTGTATATCTTCTATTTTGCTCTCTGGTAGCTCCACTCCCTCAGTCCTGATCATCTTCCCTTTCTTGGCCACCATGTGTCCACATTTATCCAGTCCGAATGACATCCCGATGTCCTTGCTGCAGATTCTGGAGAGGTGGATCAGTGAGTCAATGTCTTGTTCACGCTTAGCATACAGCTTGATGTCATCCATTTCCAGGAGGTGGCTGATGGTTACTCCACTTCTGAACTTGTATCCATATCTACTTTTTGTAATGATGTGGCTGAGGGGGTTCAGGCCTATGTAGAACAGCAGTGTGGACAGTGCATCACCTTGGTATATACCACACATTATGGTAACTTGTGCAATGGCCTTGGAATTGGCTTCCAGTGTTGTCTTCCACAGCTGAATTGAGTTCTTGCTGAAGCTTATCAGTTAATTGTTAGTCTTGTATACTGCTAAGCATTGTTTCTTGTAGACAATCCAAGCTATGCTCAGTTTGGTCTGCCTAGTCTTAGTTAAAGTCTTGGGTGATTGCTCTATCGACCAGTAGTCGATAGAGCAGTGGTGCTTTGACCCTCTGGTGTTGGTTCCAGTTCATTTCTGAGCTTTGCTTATGTATTGACTCATGTGTCTACCTAGCTTATCCACTATTATGCCTGAGAGGAGCTTCCATGTTGTGGAGAGGCAGGTTATTGGAACCAGTGAGAATATTACTATCTAACTCTGAACTCTACCTATCTGCCTTAAGTTGCTGATATATAATTCAATTATAACTACAAAACTCTATATTTAGATACAGAAATCTTACTCATGTCTAACTGAGATAAATTATCAAATGATTTAAATTATCGCATTTAAATTATTAAATTATCTCAATCTCTTAAATGAGCAAAACGAGCAAGATGAGTTAATTAACTAGCTAGCAAGCTAACTTGGAAAGACATGAGATTCCATATTGCATAGTTATGCTTATTCATATATTCTAATATTTTACTGAGGATAGATCAAGACAGGCTAATTTCCTCATCTGGAAAGTAAGATTAAATAGTGAATTATATATAAATTATTTGGTTTAATTCATAGAGATAAAAAGCTTTTTTGACATAAGTTGTAGAAGGAAATCAGTGTGGTATTGTTGCTATTATCCCTTATTCCCAGTCCTCCCTAGTAGCCCATCCTAATTCTGTCTGCGTCCATGGTGCAGCCATGTCTTCCCTGTTTAGCCATTAGGTCAGGGGTTTCAGCATTCAGCCGCTCTGACGAAGCAGCCCTTCATGCTTCGTGCTCGAAAGAAAAAACCTTCACTCCTGCTCAGCATCAAACCGTAACCTTTCTAGACTTGAATTACACTGAGGAAGTTTGGTGCATGCTGTGGCAATGTCTCTTCAGCTCATCCCTCCAGTGGTGCTGATGGGAAGTCCACATGTGTGCCCAATCTCCTGCAGTCCGGCCAACACACATCGCACGCTACGCAGCACTGACGTCCCTGAGCATGCACGCATCCATGCACACACACACACACACACAATCACATGCACTTACAATAATTCCCATATCTGAGAGTGAAGTGTGTGATTGGATAGAATTTGCTTTTGATTTGGTTTTACACTCTGGATTTAATCTGAAATTAAACAACAATTATTGGATCACTAAAATGGCAAAAATGGCAACTTTAGTTTAGAGATTATGTACATGACAACCCATATAATGGAATGGACCACGGTCTGTGGAAGACTTCTGGTGCCAAAAGTTCTGGCACTCTGTGGAAAAAGGCCTTCATTTTCATTTGTGAAACAACCAATTTGTGTACAACCATGTTACTGTCCATCATTAAAGAGGGGCACACTGATACTAGAACTTGAACCTTTGGTAATGGACCACAATCTGTGGTGCCAAAAGTTTTGGTACTTTGTGTAGTAGAAAAGGGCCTTCATCTTCATTACTGTGCACAACCATGCCATTACTCACTATGGGAAAAGTGCACAGAATAGCATTATACCATTGTCCATTCTTTGTGTGTTTGGGTGTATGGTATTGTACCTTATGAGTTGTGTGATGTCATACACATAGCCCCACCACCCAACTAACAACAAAAACCACTGGTAGTGCAAAATAAGCCTTTTCTACTGAGCCACGATCACTTCTAGTACTTTGTGCAGTGGAAAAAGGCTCATATATGTGGCAATGTCTGGCATGTATACCCCAGCATGGCCTCAGAGGGTTTCATTAGAAGATCATAAGCTACTGCTAAGTCTGAAGAAAAGAGAGCACTGGTTATAGGCCAGGCTAAAAGTACACAACAACAACAACAAAAAAATAACATGCTCTGCAACAAGAACTAATGGATTAACTTGTACCTGAGTGATGGACTGAGGAAAGTGCAGAAGAAAAAAGAACTGCTTAGGGCCAAGTGGAACATTCTCGACTGGTCAAGTCAATCATTCAGCCTGAATCCCACTGAGCTGCATTTCACTTTTTGAAGACAAGACTGAAGCAAAAAGTCCTGGGAAAAAAGAAGGATGTGGAAATGGCTGTATTGTAGGCCATGGCTATAGAGGATACACAGAGTTTGGTAATATTTTTTCAGGCTCATATTTTGGGAAATCCAGTAATAAATGCAGTCTGGTTTATATGGACTCGATAGCAACTAGTCCAGTTTATTCTAGTATTCCTTATGCTGTATTTATAAAAGAGCACTCTTGAACTGGTCAGAAGGTATATAACACTGTCTGTAATCACAGGTTTATATTAATGCATTAGTTGTACTACATTATCGTTTCTATAATAACAACACATTCACAGGGGTTTGTTTGTTGGACACACTACAATAATCTAAAGCTAATAATATATGGATTAAATAATGTGTGTATAATATTCATGTGTAAATAATTATTTAACAAAGAAAAGCTTCTAGTTATGGAGACGGTAAAGTTTTTTTGTAAGGACATGTTCATGGAAGGAGTCTCCAATGTCAGTGCTTTGTAACAGTTAAGTTTTTGTGCTTTCACTTTCTCTGTTACATTTTCTTTTTTCACTTCAATAGTAAGAATAAATAAAGGCTGGTGGGGAAACAACTATTTATAGCTGAAATACCATAAGTGATAACAGGAACCAATTTATTTTGTGGACTTTCCACAACATTAAATTAAATGTAACTAAGTGACTAATCCTGTGATAGGTTGGTGAACTGCCCAGGGTGTACCTCACCTCTCACTAGAAGTCAGCTCCAGCTTCTCCATGACCCTGATAGATAAGTGGAATAGCTAATAGATGGATGCATAACTGTAACTATGAATGGTTAAAATTATAATGTGTCCTTAAATTAATTAATTAATTCAATTTAATTAATCAAATTAATTAAATTTGGCAAACTGCAGTCATATTAGAGGAATAAAACACTTCAAGGCATGCTGTTATGGGAGCATATCAAGTTGGAGGTAGTCACATGACACTAACCCATTATTTATGACTTTTTTACTATTTTTGATTGCCTGAACTAGAGTAACTCAACATCTAGTGGCGTGAATAGGACAATCTAATATATACATCCTTGGGTTAAAGCTGACTAATTTCAGACATGAAACAACCAAAAATGTGTTCTCTTATGCGATTCTAGCATAAATGTAAAGTGCATCCCAAAGGTAGCAAATTAAAAATACCTACTGAAGGTTAATAAGATGTTGTAGAAAGAAAATACTTATTATATAACCACATTTTTATTCCATCATGCCATGGATGACCTTTTTAGGATGTGCAACAACCTGAGATTTGGGGTGTGTGTGTGTGTGTGTGTGTGTGTGTGTGTGTGTGTGTGTGTGTTTGTAGCAGATATGAGTGTGATTGTGGTTTAACCATCGGCCTGGTTAACCTCAGTGAAATGCAATGACATTTTATTTTTGTTATTTAATTGATGCTTCACTTGAATAATGTCAGACTATGCATTATCAGGACACTTGCTTCTTCTTCTGTGTGGACTCTACCCATTATATTTTCCTTGTCTAATTTTTAACAGTCAAATGATGTCATATATAATGATATATGCAACATTTGGGTCAAATAATAGTCCTTTGTTCCTGGATGTAATTGTAGAAATGTCTGCACAACCGCAGGAAAGCCAAAGGGACCTTTCCATTCATTGGAAGGATTACTGGTCAAAGCCACAGTGATGAATTGTGTTTTTTTTTTAATGGATGTGTGTGTGTTTGTGCATGAGTGCTATATGTGTAGCCCTTAGTGATCAAATCGCATTGATCCACTGCTCGGTGATGGTTTGTCTCCCATTTGGCCCCTTTGCCATTATGGGACCTTGCCTTATTTTGATGATGAATTAGATTTCCTAGTTACTCTGGTAACCGTACGGCCTGCCAATCACATGCAATCAGCGTTTTCTTTTTGCTCTCTCGTGCACTCATTGCTGTAGATTAGGACCCTCTCAGCAGGGGGTCACGGGGCACTCAGTGCAAGCCAAGAAGCCCTGAGGAAGTTTAGCCTGTGCTGTTTGGAAACTTCTCCACGCGCGACCCGTCACTTCTTCTAATGACTTGTTAAACACAGCTGAGGAACGCAGAGATCCTGAGAAAGCCAGCTGTCTACTCAGCAAAGACATCACTACGAAGCTTTTCCAACTCTGAGTGCTTGCTTAGGCACATTAGAATCCGAGGTCAGGGAAGAGAATGGACGAGTTTATTTATTTATTATTATTTATTTGTTTACATATGTATTTATGCCATGCTGTAATTAGGATTCATTTTCATTGGTGTAGTGTCCTGATTTTAAGTCTTCATTAGATTAGAGCAGTCCCTTTCTCATAAATCATACCTCAAACGTATATTTTTCTTTTAATTTGGAAATTTTGGGAAATGAGTCTCCAAAATCAGACATAATTAATTAACTCCATTGTACTGGCTTATGGTTAATGGCCCTAATTCAGCATCAGTGGTATATTTTCCTCTGCATCTGTAGAAAAAAGAAACCATTCAGTGCCGTTTCCTTTTGCATACCAAAAGTCATTCAAACGAGGGACCTTAAACCAGGACCAATGCAATATTCATGCCATTTTAATTACAATGTTAAACCATTATTTGTTTCAACACCTGGTTAAGCCATTCAGGCTTGTTTAAATCCCCCCTTTTTCCATCCCAGGTGTGTAGGAAAGGCTCAAAGGGGTGAATAGGTCTGCCACAACAGGAACATAATCAAGTCTGCGAGCTCGCCGCTGAATGAGCCTGTGGGATGAGATCAGATGGAACACACTCCAGTGCTTAGAGACAGAGTGTGAGGTGGATTATGCTGAAAAGAGGATTTAGTCAAGGATGTGCCCTCAACTTTTTTTCCCCCTCTCTTCTCATTCTCCCTTTTTTTCCCCTTAGTGGTAAGCATGATGAATAGCACCTTTTTGGAGCGGTATTAAGAAACTTGAATGTTAGCTTAAAAGCTGCAGCCTTTGTTGTGCATTTCTCTGCATATATCTGCGTCGAGGCTGAGGTGATTGGAACCAAGAGGGCATGCTGTTCGGCCATTGCAGTTTAGATGGATCTGCTTCTAAAAAACCTCTCCAAACAGCTCCTATTCTTCCGCTCGGCCTCACCTTCTTTGAAGCCATGGTTGAACCTTTGCAATTTACGGTGTCATTAGCACGGCCACATTGAAGAACTTGACCCCTGTGGAGATTTTGTTTGGACCAAAGCAAGCTTACCTGGTTAAGGTGTTTTGTCAGAGGATCATCCCCTTTTGAAAAGGAGGCATCGACTGAAAGAGACAAGAATTAGGTCTTGCTAATCGAAATAGAAATGTAATGAGAAAACATGTCAGTGTCTTTAATACACCCATTCACATCCAGCTTTTTTTTCTTTTATTATTCACCAGCTTTTTCTGAGGACTTTATGTTCTTTGTATGTTTCTCCCAGGCCCCGTTCTCACACATTAAATACAAGGCTCATACAAAATCCAACTTAACAAATTAACGTCCGCTAATAACCCTTCAGCAGCCTCTTGGAAATGGATTAAGGCCTTCTTAGCACTTTCTTCCAGCTAAATTTAATTAAGACTTAGATTGGGTTTTGAAGATGTCTGGGCAGATTCACACTACATCCAACGATCGTGCTCAATTTTGGACCAAAATAGGTTAATCGGCTTGGCTAATAACTAGCCTATCTACTCTTAAGTGATTCCCAATTATGTCTCATCTCTGTGTAATTTAATTTAATAAGTAATTTCTGACTTCTGGTCTTGGTGGAACTGTTTGGCTATGTTTAATAGGTTAGATTGTGTTTCTTCTTACTTTGAAGGAATTTAAGGCTACGTTTCATTACCATTCACATTATCACATTGAAGTGGCACAAATCCATTTTTCTGACCCACATCTTTTTTCAGGGCTGTGTAGACACAAAAAATCTGATATTTTCAAATCAGATCTGAGCTACTTTCACCTGTGGTCCTAGATTGGATACATATCTGACATTTGGCCAAGTATTGTGAATGAGAACTCTTAAATCAGATCTCATTTGGCTTTTCTCCAATGCACTTTAATGCACATCAAGGTCGTCTTCATCGTCCAATATCAACAGCAAGACAATACAACAATGGAGGACAACAACAGCAGTGACTATTAGATACTATTGGAAATTGGAGATTTACTTGATATTTGGAGAAACGATTCAAGTTAAACTGTAATGTGCGATGGTCAGGAAAGGCACAGGACACAATTATGTAAACACAGCATGTTTTTTATTTAGGGCAATCCAAAAATCATATTCATTATCAGTGAGTCCACAGAGTAGGTCAGTGATCAGGCAGGCAGAAACAGACAGGGATAATCCATATTCATAAAACAAAAGACCAAAAACAGGAAACACAGGGAACACAGAACTCAGGAACAAGGAAACACGGCTCAGAACTTAAAGCAGGATAAGACGTTGCATCAAGACAATGAAACAGGGCTTGAAAACCCAAACTAACAGGCCTGAACTGGAAACGGGCGAGCGTGATCAAGGGACATAGCAATCACAGGGCAGGGGCAGAAACAAGAGTCAAAATCAAAACAAAATGCGCATGCTCACACACAATCACATGACCTAAAAAAGATAAATAAATAAAAAAGCAAAAACAAAACACAGGAGCAGTGATGTTTGCTCTGGGAGCTGAAGGATGTGCTGAGATGGGGAGTTTGTACCAAAAACGCAAAAAAAGCTACCAAAAGGAGCAGTGTGTTCAAAACAACTGCCCAAGGAATCAGTGCGCACATGAGGGATGCTCAAATTAAAGACAGATATGGGTCATTTTTGGTTTCAAGATAAACAGATCCATTCTGTGAAGAAAAAAAATAGTTGCGTTTTGGTATTAATAAAAGAAAAACTTCCCAAAAAAGTCCCCTGAAACATAGTAGTGATTTTAAGCATGTGTCAAAAAAGACAGTTGATTACTTTTATAATCTTCATAGCGGTTCTCCCAGAAAAAAGCTCATTTGTTATGGCATCTTCAGTTAACTAGCAACGCATTGTATTGTATGGTATGTAGGAGTTTACAGTACCTTTTTTCAAACTCATTTAAAGGCATGTGGGAGGAGTAACAGCTAACCCAGTGTTAATTTACTTAAAGCAGCAGGGGAAACGAGGCTGGACACTGACCATTACACAGCAGGAATGAGGTGTCCAGCTGACTGTCCTTTTAATCGACAGCAGCAGGCTTAAGGAATTTAACAGCATGGGTTTTTTACCACAATTTTAAAACAAATAATGTTTATGGAAGATTTACGAGGCAGTGGGATTGTTGAGGCTTTTCTCCCCTTTACTTCATTTAATTACTGCCTCCGAATGCCCGCCTTAAGGAGGCACCCGAGCCAGTTGGAGGTGTCATCTTGATTATTTTAGCGGACGTTTTCCCGAACATCTCCCACACTCGAATATTTCTACCATGCTCCCGCGTACCCAAGGCCCATGGTTAACCAGGTTAAAGCAGCGGGTTTGATGTAATATTCAACTCACCTGGCAACATGCTCCACCCTGTGCCAGGGTTAAAGTTAATCATTGGTCTACAGGGTTGCGTATGGATTAGATATGAAATCCAAATGCAATGCAATGTGGTATAAATCAAATCAGAAGAAAGGAAGAAGACATGTGTGTCAGATCATTGTCCTTCAAAGGTCACATAGTACTGCATCATGTGTAAACAGTGTGGCTTTGCTCTCTCAGTTCTCACACTCTACATCCAGCAAATAACATATGACATATGGCATGCATCATTCACCCTGTGGTTACCGCAGGCCATGGAAAATAATGGTTTACTGTTGGATACAAAACCCAGTGCAGCTTTGATTTTGCTTTTTCAGAAAAAATCACGATTTAAAAGATTTCTTTGGTCGTGAGCTAAGACTGAGTTGAGATTGTGACCATTGCTATGATGTTTTTCTAAAAGCCATCAATAGGAAAGTAATGTAGAATTATGCACCAGAGATTCGACAGTGGTGATCTGACAACATTAATGAAACATGCTAATGGACAGTAAAAATACCCTTATTACCTCAAATTCACTTCAAGAATTTTTTTTTTCTTTGAAGAATCTCTCTGTTTATGGACTTATGCATTTTTTACACGAACCTGGATCATGTTTATTGAAGACTTAAGCAGAATGTAGTAATCTTCCTTAACCCTCAGTTATCTCAATTATTATCCCTTTGGATAAAAAACATCAGCCAAATAAGGTAAAAATGGTTAATAATCTTTAAAGGTCACTGTAATCATATAGTCTAAAACCAATTTAATAAAGCCAAATAAAATCTTAGTCCAAGATTCAAAAAAAGGCAGGAGTCTGGTTTGGCACTGTTTCTGCTCTTCGCTCTCCATGTCAGGCTCTACATGTCTTGTGCTCATTCCTGAGAAACCGCTGCTGACCTAGCTTTCCAAAATTGGTCCTGATACTCCTAGTCTGTCTGCGTTTGCCCTGAGGCTAGCAGTCCCTCGCACGGCCACTGATCCCTCTGCTCAGAGCTTAAAGCCTACTGAACCATGTCGCAGTCCCCGACACACACACACACACACACACACAGTATCACAGTACCAACACACAACTCGGATTGACAGGTCACAGACCGAGCATGCTTTGGCCACCAGTCAGCTAGCATCAGTCTCCACTGGTTGTGGGACAACTGGTGGCATGAATAGGACAAGATGCACATTGGCCGTCCAGCCCATGAGCTGAGAGCAGAGATCCAGTGCAGGGCAGTTATTCCAATTAAGGGTTCTTGGCCTTATTTTGTCAAAGGCTAAACATGCCTGTGTTTATATATGCCAAACCATAGGGCTTGACAATCTGGTCTATTTTATCTTCACAACATAACTATTTTATTAATAATAAGTAAACATGTGCTGTGTATTAGAACGCCTCTGATATGTATAAGGTATGAGTAGCTATGATGAGCAAGATACTTTCTGGCTATGTTCACATGACAAGTTCAGTTCTGATTTTTGCTCAGATCAGATTTGCCTATCTTGACGGTTCACATTCATAATGACAAGTGACCTGTGAATGCACCTGTTCTCTGAAACGGCACATATGCGCACATTGGTACGTTTTTGCACAAGTCATCTGCATCACCAACAACAACCACGAATCGGATATGTATCAGATTTAGGACCACATATTGAAGTGACTCAAGTCCGATTTGAAAAGATCAGATTTGCATGTCCACACAGCCCTGAAAAGATCAGATCTGTGTCACATTAAGGCAAAAATTCAGATTTGACTCACGTCAGCATGGCAGTATGAATGTAGCCTCAAGCCCTAATTACATGTGTACAGATATTTTCTGAAAAATTTGGTCTCCCATTCTTCCCAAAATGTTTCACTATTTTTGGAAATGCCCTTAAAGGTGAAGAAATTTTGAGTTTCAAATTTTTCACTTCGTAGTCTGTAATTTGGTATTTGATAAGGTTTTTGCAATGTAAACATTGCCTAATTTTGCCAAACATTGAATAATTTTTCATTATCAGTCCACACATACAGTATAATTCCTTGTTTTTGTTTTCTCTGCATTTCATCTTTGCTATTGCTCAGCTCTTAACATTATTACAGAGGCTATTCATGTGGATGCGTATTTTTTGAAAACAAAGAGGTACATTTTGGAAACAATACATGTGGACGAGGCCTGAGTTCTCACTGTACAATATGTTGCACCATGACAGCACCCTTAAAGTGTGAGTAAAGTAAGCATCAACTTATTTCTCAATATACTGGACTCATCTGTACTTGTTAGCTGTGTACCATGTTTAGTATAGCATTATTCTGAATAAACAGAAACACATGTATAAGGACTGGGATCCAACAGGATGTGATGAATAAATCAGATGCAGGTCAGAGATGTGGTGCATTATTACATTTTTCTTTATATTTTGGACCAATTATATTTGTTAGAAACTACCATGAATGAGTAGAAACAAAAAGAATATCTGTGTGAGTGAGACTGGAAAACAGGCCCAGTCACATCTCTATTTATGAACCAGTTATGAACTCAAGTGAATGTAAACCATGTTGATAGTGCTGGCATTTCTACTTCTGTGTTTTCCAATGTTTCCAAGAGCAACGTGATAGTGTTCAAGTTCAATGAAAATAATACCCGTTTGGTTTAGACCATACCCACCTTGGATTTAAATCTGATTTGGAGCATTAACAGACACAGATACACAGTGTCACTGTGTTACACCACTTTGTGCCAAGCAGGGCGACTGACAGAAAAACAGGGTCCCAAGGCTCCCATTAAAACGCACTGGGGAGTCCTAAGTGTCACCCATGAAATCAAGATGTTAGGGTGTGACAAACAGGGAAGAGACTGCAAGTAATTCTCATTATTGTTAAGTACTCGTCAGGACAAGGCCGGCTGGTTATCCACATACGGGGGCCAAAAGGGCCAAACAACCATATGCCGCTCATTGACACATGCCCACTGAACTGGATGTTCACTCGCCTTTTCCTGCTTTTTATACATAACAAAGTGTTTGAACATATTCTTTGATTGGCAATTAGACCACTTTTCAACTGCAGAACACGAGGAGAAAAGATCCTCATGCATAATGGATGAGTTTAAGACTATTCCCCCCACACATCTCGCGACCTCATTTGCCACAACCGGTGCCCTTGCTAGTTTTCTCATTTGAATAATTACTGAGCACATAAAACATTAGCATGGACGTAGATTTTGATATTGTAAGCCTTGCTCGATTAGGTCCTGCTGCAGGTCACATAACAATGTGTCAGCAATTAATGGAGAGGAATTCATGTCTGTATTCCCTCGCGCCATCTTAATCACATGCATGCATGAGCTGGCCTCTTAGGAGACACCGGATCTGGACGAGATTCTCACTGGCAGCCTGCTTGATGGCCATAATGGCTTAATGTCGGGATTTGACAGTGATATCCGGGAGAAGAGCTGCACCATGGCCCAGAAACTCACACTGTCACCGGAGATATCAGTGACTTTGTCCATGCAGAATAAACTGGTGTTTACAGATTTGCTTC
>JAQQZR010000033.1:25846583-25864578 GCA_030068235.1 Notoglanidium macrostoma | reverse complement strand
GGGACTGGACTGACACACACACACACACACACACACACACACACACACACACACACACACACACACACACACACACAGACAAAAATGTACACTCATCTACCTCATAAATTCTGCACATTTTGCACCTCTATAATTCTGCACATCTACCTTTACCATTTTGCACACTACATTTGTATTAGCGCTGCTCTGTCTTGTCTCGTGATGTCTGCACCGTCTCGTGATAGTGTTTTTGTCTTGTCTTGTTATGTCTGCACTGTCTTGTCTTGTTATGTCTGCACTGTTTGCAGTGTTTGCACATTTGCACACTTTGCACTTTATGTTGTTTTTTGCCATGTTTGCATATGTTTGCACACATGCACTTTATGTTGACTTCTGTTTTCTGTTGCACATGTGCACCTTTTGTACTTCTGTGTTGTCTTATATGTAGCACCTTGGACCTGGAGAAATGTCTCGTTTCACTATACACTGTACCACACGTATATGGTTGAAATGACAATAAAAGCCACTTGACTTGACACTTGAATATAGTAGCACGTTATTAAAAATCTCTGAAAGTTTGTGAATGATTTCCTTTATCTGACCTAATGGCTGTAGCTCTGTAACTAGTATCTACATAGCTATAGTCTCTTGATGGATGAGCCTCCATCAGCTAATAAATTTACAGTAAGATAGAGAAATGTGCTTTATTGTCAGTGCATGGTAACTGGAAACAACAGTGTATTAGCAGAGGATGGTTATCGACCTCTGGGTTATGGTCCCAGCACGCTTCCGCTGCGCCACTCTGCTAATTGTTTGTCTAAGGTGGGGCTTGCACCCACAACCGATGGTTTAGGAGGCCAGTACCTAATTCATTCAGCCACTGGTGCACTCAAGCAAATGTCTGGAAAACTATAGTCTGAATAATGGCAGGTAATTTTTTTAAGGATTAATTTTCAGCATTTTATTTTATATTTTAGTGATTGGTCTGATTGGTCAGCTGAAATACTTTGCTGTCTTAAGGATGTAGTCTTTAATGTGGTAGCATTCACACTGCGAGTAATACCCAGTACCCATTTTACACTGAAAAATACAGCTTTGTACAGAATATATACAATTCAGAGTACTTTTTACTATAAAGGTCATAAAAAGGTCAGGTTATAAAGGTCAATTTAACCCTTCAGGATCACTGAATTGTACAGCGACATTATATTTCTTATCTTAGCAATATTTCCGAGATGAAAGAAGACTGTAATAATAATTAGATAGGAAGGTAGTAATAATATTATCTGCATGAGCTTCAAATGAGAGAAGGAAGCAGAAGTAAGTTAGTAAGCATCCATTGTCATCCATTGGGTAGGTAGCTCAGTGGTTAAGATATTGGACTAGTGATCGGAAGGTTATGAGTTCAAATCCAAGCACCGCTGAGCTGCCATGGTTGGGCCCTTGAGCAAGGCCCTTAACCTTCAGTGCTCATTTGTATAAAAATAAGATGTATGTCAGTCGCTCTGGGTAAGGTGTTTGCTTCTGCCAAATGACGTAAATGTGAAGTTGTTCTCAACATTATTAAGCTGGTGTCTCTCATCTGGCTGTGTGGAAACATGCAATTGGGTCATCTGTATAGCAGTGGACACACATACCATAATATTAACCAGAGGTAACATATATATATATATATATATATATCCCATACTTTATATATATATAAAGCAGTGGGCCTAAAACAGAACCTTGTGAAACACCAACACCTTACTATGTGTAGAGAAGTCACCATTCACATAAAAAAACTAATAACGATCAGTCACCTGAGTCAAGACCTGAGCCAGGAGAGGTCCATTCCCTTAACTCCAACAATCTTTTCTATCCAGGAGAATAGTATGATCACTGGTGTCAAAAGCTGCACTAAGGTCAACTAACACAAGCAAGGTGACACAGCCCTGCTCAGAGGACAGTAGTAGGTCATTTACCACTTTAACCAGCACTGTCTCTGTGCCATGGTGAGGTCTAAATCCTGACTGATACATTTCATGAATCCTATTTTTATGTAGGTATGAGCATAATTGCTGTGCTACAGCCTTTTCTAGGATATTGGAAGCAAAGGGCATGTTGGATATTGGCTTATAATTGAACAGCTAAATGGGGTCAAGATCAGTTTTTTTTTATCAGGGGTTTGATAACTGTTAATTTAAAGGATTTAGGTACATAACCAATACTAAGGAAAGAGTTGATTATTTTTAGAACAGGTATGATTGCTTGAGATATTATCTGTTTGAGGAAACATGTAAGTAAGGGATCTAATATAGAGGTTGATAATTTTGATGAAAAAATTAGAGTTATGCTCTAATTTCCGAGTGGTCTATTTTAGGGTGCATGCGTCATCCTTATACCAGGGTGCTATTTTTTTTTCTCTAATTAGTATCCTTTTAAGTGGAGCTACATTGTCTAGAGTATAGCAAAATGTTGACTCTAAGCATTTAGTTGCCTGATTGACTTCTGTGGAGTCTGACAGTGATCCAATCAAGGTTGATAATTCAGGGAGATCATTGATAAAATTCTGTGCAGAAGCAGACGTGAATGTTTGTTTGTAAAGATAACATGGCAAGGTGCATATATTATAACTAGGACACATTTAAAAGAGATAAGATAATGATCTGAGATGGATCCAGACTGTGGAAGTGTGACTATATTTTCTATACTTAGTCTGAAAGTTAGTATTAGGTCAAGGGTGTGACCACCATCATGAGTGGGTCCTATTACGTTCTGATTAACCCCAACTGAATCTACAGTAATGGACATGAACACTGTTCTCAGAGGATCTTCAGGGTTATATTCAAATTTAATATTGTAAGTACTTCAAAATTAATATTGTAGTCCCCAATAATTAATGCTTTGTCTAAAGGAATTCAGAATATGGCCCTGGAGGTCTGTAATAATAATAAAAATTAGGGGAATCGACTGGACTGACATATTTTTTGTGCCTATATATGTTATGTTAGTATAAAGAATCTCAAACATATTGAATTTATCTCCAGATTTATGTGTGATGCCTAGATTATCTTTATAAATAACTGCATTTAATGCTATGTACTCATTTGGTTTGATCCATGTTTCTGTTAAACACAGTACATTAAACTCCTGCTCAGTAGTAATTCCATTAACAATAAGTGCTTTAGATGTAAGAGATCTAACATTTAACAGTTCTAGATTTAGATCAAAGGTGCTGGCTGTACATTCATTATGATCCAAATTTAAATTAATTAGGTTATTAAAAGAAACTCTCTCAGTATTTCTACATTTTTGTATAGCTCAGGGAACAGACACAGTCTCAATATGGTGGAACCTGAGTGATGACTCTGTGCAGCTAGCAGATGGTCGGTTTAGCTTGCTTGTCTGCTCCCTGGCCTTGGCTCTGGATTGTCACAGATTAACTAGGCCTGTCATAAGTGGGATGGATACCATCTCCCCCTAACAGGCCAGTCTAATCCTCTACACTACTCCAATTATCTATAAAGCCCACACTGTTTTCAAAGCACCACTTGGACAACCAGCAGTTCAGCGACCATAACCTGCTGTAAGCTAGATCGCCATGCCACACTGGGATGGGGCCAAAGCATACTACTGTGTCAGGCATTGCCTTTGCTAATTTGAACACCTCCACAAAGTTACACTTAGTAACCTCTGACTTCCGAAGGCATATATCATTAGCTACTACATGAATAACTATGATAGAAAACCTGTGCTTGCCTAGGACCTTACCTAAGATTACCTGCTATGTCTGGCGCCCTGGCTTCTGGTACACACCTAACTAAAGCTGCTGGTGCCCCTAAAGGCCTAGCTAATTTTGTGTACCTTAAGATAGAGTCTCCTATAACCAGAGCTCTTTCAGGTTTCTCAGTTGGTGCTTCACTGAGGAGAGCAAACCTGTTAGACACGTGTATGAGCCTTAGAGTTAGCTTTGGCTCTTCGATTATGCCGCTGAGTCGTCACCCATTTGCCCCACTGTGAGGGCTCTTATGCTGGAGCTGGGAGATTGCAAAATCCACCTAAGACATCCAGACTTTTCTCTACAGACTCTACACTGTTCTTACTCTCACTAACCATCTCTAGAGACTGGATGTGCACCTCTAAATCAGGAACTGTCTACAGGCTGCAGCTCTGTAGCTAGTATCTTGTCCGATAAGCTACCATCAGCTAATAAATTTACAGTAAGATAGATAGATATACTTTATTGTCACTGATGGGAAATCTGGGAATTAAAGTGAACTGCATTAGCAGATGATGGCATTGAACTACTAACCACTGGACCTTGGGCCCAGGACACTTCCACTGCACCACTCTACTACCTACATACTTCAGATGAAACTCGAACCCACAATCCCTGGCTTAGGAGGCCAGTGCTTTCTCCATTAGGATTGCATACTTTTCTATATTTTTTCATCTAAGAGACTCCCAGTAAATGCAAAACATAAAAACTCAATTAAAAATAAATATAGTGAAGTACTTATACTATACAAGTATAAATACTTCACCCTGTGTCACCATATCTATTGCACAGATTCTGTACAGAAGTATAAACTGTATATATAGAAATTATTTACATATTCTGACATTATTAGCAGCACAGTTTATTTCATTACCATAATCTCTATGTGCTTGTCTATAACAGAGACAGGCACTAGCAGAGGATGGTTTCGATCCATCAACCCCTGGGTTATGGGCCCAGCACACTTCCGCTGCGCCACGCTGCTAGCTACTCTAATTTTTCAGGGGATTTGAACCCACAATCTTGCTTTTAGGAGGCCTATGCTGTATCCTTTGGGCCACTGGGGCACTTGGAAATGTGCTGGGAAAACTACTGTCACTGCATAATGGCTACATTTGGCTACGTAATGGCTACATACATTTATTATCTCTGCTACAGTGTTTTATTTTTTAAGTACTTAGTTTAGTCAACCGTACATTAGTCAACAATACTTTTCTGAGTGTTAAGGATGTCTTTTATTTGGTAGCATTTACATTGCCAGTAATACCCAGTAATATCCAGATTTTACACTGGAAAATATAGCTTCATAATGAATATATAAAATTCAGAGCACTTGATACTTAAGCATTGTCTCTTTTTCTGTCTTGCGTAAACAGCAATGTCATGAAAAATGAAACAAAATCATTAGCTGAACACTATTATTTCCTATTTTTACTTACCAGCATTTCTTGATAACAAAAACAGCTCTAGGTTGTGAGTTTTAAGGCCGATTTTTTCTTCTGTGTAGTATCCAGTCTGAGATGTGAGTCTTAGATATCAGGCCACTGATACAAAGGACTGGAAAACTGCAATCACTGAATAATGGCATTTGGCTACATAATGGCTACATACATTCATTATCTCTGCTACAGTATTTATATTCATAAATGAAAATCTGGCCTTGTTATGCACAGTTTTAGAGGTCAGACAGGTCACTTGCAGAAACCACTACTGTCAGAGCAAGTGTTTTGTTCCTTTCTTGGGTGCACTGATAGATGCATTTCTATGTGAATAACCCCTATCTGGATATAATCCTGATACTTGAGAGAACCAGGTGTTAACAGGGCCTGAGTCTAGCTTGTTACATAGTGGCTCTGCAGCATTACTCATAAGACATGCTTGACATTACCAAGCCTGTTAAGTGCACTCCTCAATACTCTCATTCACCAACGAGCCGTGATCTGCAGGCACATATTGATGAGTCGCTGTTGCATTCTGAATATACGGTCATGGGAACTGTACAGGTCTGAGAGACACCCGCAGTGATACAGGTTCAAACAGGCATCTACCTGTATGAGGTTCAATACTGCATCGACGTCCATGATCACTGATGTGTGCATAGCAGTGTGGCAGCGTTCACCTCCTTCTGTTTTTGTTATGAAAACAGCTCTGGGTTGTGAATCTTAAGGCCAATTTTTTACTTCTGAGTAGTATCTACGCCGTAGGTATGCCATAGCCTTGCACCCTATGCTGTAGCCTGTGATGTTGCCTGACGTGGACCTCCCCAGAACTGTAACTACATGTCACGGGGATGCAGATTGCAACAACTGATATTATCTGCTTGGTAGAATTGTATTTCCTGCTACATGTTTCTGGCAGCTCCTTCCACAAAAATCAGAAATACACTATCACAGTATGTAGAATCACACACTTTTTCGTTGAAGAGATGGTATATAATAAAGTATTTTTTTATATTTATAAATATATAGTATTATTTATAACCTTCCTGTAAACCTCTCACCACTGCCTGACCTCTACAAATGTCAGGTAGCTGTCATCAACCAGCCTCTCAAGCAATTTAATATTTACTGTTCTTGTATTGTAGTATTAAATTATAATTTCTAGTAGGCATCTAAAAAGTTCCAGTCGGAGACCTCAGTTGCCTTTTAATGCGGAACCATTAGGATTTAGTTCATGGCCATAATTAAGATTCAAAATGGTTATGTTTTGTTTCACTTCACATTATTACTTTTTACCAGAGATGGTAAATAAAATGAAATATCTCTGAAAGTGTGTGAAAATTCTCACTTATCTTATCTAATGGCTGTAGCTCTGTATCTAGACTCTTGTCTGATGAGTCACCATTGGCTAATAAATGTACAGTAAGACAGATAGATGTACTTTCTTGTCACTGAGGGAAAATCTTGTAATAAACTCAACAGGATTAGCAGAGGATGGTTTTGATCCATTGATCTCTGGGTTATTGGCCCAGCACACGTCCGCTGCGCAACTCTGCTAACCTATAAGTTTGCGTGGGACTCGAACCCACAATCCCTGGGTTAGGAGGCCACTGGGGCTCTTAGAGATGCAATGGGAAAACTACTGTCACTGAATAATGGCTACATTTGGCTAGGTAAAGGCTACATACATTTATAATCTCTGCTACAGTCATTTATATTACAAGTATTCGGTGTGGTCAATCGAAATACTTTTGCTGAGTCTTAAGTATGTGGTCTTTTATTTGGTAGCATTTATTCTGCCAGTAATACTCAGTACTTTAGATTTTACACTGGAAAATATAGCTTTGTACTGAATATATAAAATTCAGAGCACTTGTTACTTAAGCATTATCTGTTTTAATGTCTTGGGTAAACAGCAATGTCATGAAAAATCATGAAATCAACTCTATTATTTCCTATTTTTACTTACCAGCTTTTTTTTTTAAATAACAAAAACAGATTTGAATTGTGAGTCTTAAGGCCGATTTTTACTTCCGTGTAGAATCTAGTCTGAGATGTGAGTCTTAGATATAAGTAACATGCTGTGACTTTGACTGGTACTGCTAATGGGAGTGGGTCTTATTTCATTCCCATAATCTCTATGTGCTTGTCTATGTGAATAATCCCTATCTGGATATAATCCTGATACGTGAGAGCACCAGGTGTAAACAGGGCCTGAGTCTAGCTTGTTACATAGTGGCTCTGCAGCATCATTCATAAGACATGCATGACATTACCCTGCCTGCTGACTGTACTCCTCAATATTCTCATTCACAGACAAGCCGAGACCTGCAGACATGTATCGATGAGTCACTGTTGCATTTTGAATATATGGTCATGGGAACTCATTTGGCTTGAGAGACACCTGCAGTGACACAGGTCCAACTGGCTTCTACAACTACAACAAATCCTGTATGAGGTTCAATACAGCATTGACATCCTTGTTCAGTAATGTGTGCGCAGCAGTGTGGCAGCGTTCAACTGTCTTGTGCTTGTGTGCTGTAGAATCATGTTGGTGTGTGTGTGGAGAGAATCAGCAGGATACACCACTGTCTCATGGCACTGTTATATTCCTTGAGTGAGAGTCAGGCCTCGTCATGGCGTTGACGTCATCGTGACCTGATTTAACCTGTTTCCTGCAGACGAACTCTCTCTCCTGTCAGCTTTCCTTGATACACAATCTTTGCTAAGTGTTTGTGAAGCGAAAACTCCAAATTCTCATTTAGCTGCCCAAAAAGATTAGGTCTGTTTACTTCTAAAGTTAAATGAGTATTTATCCAGGCATAAATTATCTGTGAGCAACAACACATTTCTGTTTGGCTCGTGACTTTTGGACATGCTACTTTTTCACTGGCTACATTTACATGCAGAAAGATAATCTGTTATTAATCTGATTTATAGATCTATTAGCATAACAAGCATTCAATTGAGGCAGAAGGTAAAGGGGGCTTTTATAAAATCTTTGTTTCTTGTGCACTTAAACAATGACTTTTAACATTAGAAGATGAGTAAAGGCATAATATCGACGCTTTTCCGATTGTTTTCAACAGTAATTTACTGGTTACTGAATGTTGAAACGCGAAACAACTTTTTTGCATTCATTCATTCTATCATCTTGCTGTCCTTTCAATAATTAGACTTTAATGAGGTTTTGTTGTGACAGAAATCATTTAAAACTCAAGCCAGACAATTAAACAGTTGCATACAAGGGGTCCCTGAATGGTGCAACAGAAAAGCTTTGTCGTCTTATCGGATTCAATCCTGACGTAGTTACAGAGATCCGTGGCTAGAAGTCCAAGAGAGCAAATTGGCTTTGCTTTGTGGATGGGCGGGGCATACTCTAGCTCCCCTGTCAGTCACAGTGACGTTAGCTAATCACAGACATCCATGAGGTCACGTACACGGAAGAGGACAGCACTTTTACGCAGCATGAGCAACAGTTTGAAAAGATGTGGTAGGTGGCTTCCTGTGTCTCAGAGGAAGCATGTCTTAGCCTTCACTATTTCTAAATAAATAAATAAACAAATAAATAAATACATAAATAAATAAAAGGTAACATTGACACTACCCTTCGCTTTCTGCCTGCACATAGCTTTGGATCAGATTACACATAACATCCATTTGGGATACATATGAATATAATTATTTCAAAATCAGTAATCTGAATGAATTCGTAAGCATCGGCAAAAGCTTTTGCACTTCTTCGCCCAATATTGGCATAGGTGCTTTGGATATTTAACTTGAGAGTCTGCCCTCTTGAACCTGAGCAAAATTATAAGCCAAAATTAACGTTCGTTAAAACAGCAGGGGTGCCTTCACTTCTGCACTATATCTGTGTGCTTTTTTTTCCCCCAGTACTCAAGAAGAGAGAGCGACTTTGTTCTCTGTCCTTTCCAGTCTTCCCACTCAAACATGGTCGTTTCACTACAGACATCCTTCAAAGTCTTTCACTCGATTGAATAAAACCTCCTCCAAGAAGCCATGTTTTGTTAAGTGCATTGTTAGGTTATTCACAAGGAGTGTCACCTCGCCTTAATGTAAGTAAACACACAGTGAAAGTAAAGCGTGTTTTCCAGCATTTATTGCTTTTCTGAATGGCTGTGAATGAGCGATAACGTCTACAGGAGGTGATGGAGAAAGACAGCTGACTTTTGGGTGGAGAGACCCCAGAGAACACTTCATCCAGGCTTTTCTTAAGGCCCAGTACAAAGCACACAATGTACTTAGTGACCCCAAAAATCCTCTTTGATAAGGTCTAAGGGTTGTTGTCCTGCTTTATTGACTGTTTGCTGTTTGCTGAGCTTCTGTTACAGAGACTTCTGGAGTCCTATACAAGGTAAGTGTGAACATTTGTAGCAGTGATATGGCATGTGTGGGAAAACTCTAAGCTTTTTAAAGCTTCCCCAAGCTAGGTTAGGCAAATGCATCTGGATGTTATGAACATTTGGCTCCCCGTACATTTAATCGTTTAAGTTTTCTCAGCGTTTATAATCATTTAAACACTTTTTTTTATAAATTGTAAAAAGAAAAAATTTAATCATTAACACTAAGTAAGTAATGTTGTCTGAGCAACATTGTAATAACATTGTGAAGCAAACCATTATTGCATTTTATACTACAGTTAACGTCCTGCTGCTGAGTTCTTGACTCTGATTGGTCAGAATGTGTTAATTAATTTTGTATAACAGCAGTATTTTCTAGCTGTAAGATTTATATCAGTGGACTTATTCTTATTGCTTCTTCAGTAACAGATTGCATATGAATGTCTGTCAAGTCATGTATCCTCCATGTGTGTTAGGGCCTGTGCCCAACAGATGCGTGTCAGCACCCACGTCCTCATTTACAAAAACATCTAGCACTTCCATTTTCCTTTGTTCTGAAAGTTAAGTCTCTATTAACCTTAGTTAGTTTAGCTAAAATGTTGGAAAGAAATTGCGTCCTGGCATTGGCAGAAAATCTCAACATGGGAATTGATATACCTTTTGAAATATCAGTGACAGCCAGGATCAGGATCAGCCTCCTCTGCCGTTGTTGACAGTGTTGATATCGGAAGTCCAGCCCCTTCTTGATTTTGATTGGTCATTGAGAGAGAAGTGACATTGGTGAGCTCGGTGGTGTTCCAAAAGTTGAATTATTTTCCCTGAGCGCATTATTTTCCCTGTATGCTGACGGTGTATTTGCGCCAAGGATGTTGAGTGCTGCCAAGATTTGTATGAACTGCACAGGATTTGTATAGAAAATAGATGCTGCCAGTGCAAAAAATGAACTTGGCTGACAAAGGCCCTTACACCACCCTCTGAAGCAGCATGAGCAGTAGTTTATAACTTCTATGTATAACATAAGTGATGACAGGAACTTGTTTCATGGACATTAAATGTAACTATAAATGGATGAAAGTAGAATATGTTATTTTATTTAATTAATAAAAAATTACAAATTGTATAGGAGTTTTGACCCTGTGGTGGACTGGCGACCTGCCAGGGTGTACCCCGCCTCTCGCCCCCAGATGCTGGGATTGGCTACAGCTTCCCCGCGACCCAGACGGCTAAAGCGGTATAGATAATGGATGGATGGATGGTATAGGAGTATTACATCACATCAGGAAAATAATCCATAATGACTGCACTACATCACACCACCCTGTCACTGATTATTTTCCTTTAACAGCACACCCAGATGTGTTTGATTCCTTATATACTGACATGTTAGAAGATTTCAAGAAATGTGACCTTTTCTGTAGAAAGTACATCAGAGAAGGCACAATATGAAGGCATCCATTCCTGCATGCTTAGTGTTCATGGTGTAATGATAATAATAATAATTATTTGGAATTCATCAGCTTTTTCAAGCTGTAATAATGTGTTTCTGATCTCTAATTGACTTGTCCTTGGGATTTTTAAAATGAAACCAACAGCCGAGGATTTGTGGTGAGTAATCAACCTCAAGCAGAGCTATTTCAAGATTTATCATTTCAACAAGTAATTAAAAGGATGCTCCAATTCGAGCTTCCATTTCACATGACATGCTTTGCGACTTGTCCAGAGCAATAGATAAATGGAGTGAGGAGGAGCTGACAAGGCCAGTGAGGGAACACTTAGTGACCCGTGATGATCCCTTCACACATCCTTTTCTCTCATGTATGTCATCCATGTCATGTACTTATAACTCAAACATCAGATTGCTGCCTTCAACAACAACAAGAAAAAAAAAAAGACTTGACTAAAGTATGTAAATCAGCTTGATCAGGAAATGAGCTGTGAATGTTAATGTTAACTTTCACTCCCTGTTAAAAAAAAAAACAACAAAAAGAAAAGTTTGTTTTAATAGACTCTGTCCATAATAGCTCGCAAAAGGACAACTGGGACATTTCACAGGAGCGGTGTGAAAAAGTCCTGTGTCCACAGCCAAAAAGAAGGAGCTCTGGCAGGCTGGACAGCATGAATGGGCCTTTTTACAGGTCACAGACTCCATTCAGCTCTGTGAGACTGTTATTATCTGACAGTCATGGATGTGGCTAATTAATATTCCAATCATATGCTGCGAAAAAAAAAACTTTCATCGAAATTATGCATCCAGCTTTGTTGGTAATGAAAGGGCTGTTTTTAAAAAGAGACACTTTTGTAATGAAAAATGCAAGTTATGAATTTCTTTCATTTTTAAGTCTTTAAAATGAAAAATAAATAAATAAATAAATAAAAATCACACCCTCCTTGACTGTTCAGTCATCAGCGTGACAGTGTACAGTATTACCGTCTGTCAACGAGGCCTTCTAGCAAAAAAGAAAAAAAAAGAAAAAAACCCACTTCCCACAATATCATTACGGTAAAAAATCAATTTACTCAACCAGGACGAATATATGACTCGGGATGTATTTCATTACTGTGACCTACTGACAAAGTACTGCCCCTGAGACGGGCTTTATGTGTTGACTTAAATGCTAATATTCCCACAATAATAAAAATCCATCATATGAATTTGTCAGTACGGAGGCCTGGCCCTGAGGCGGTGCGTTATTGCTTTATTCTATTAGTCACTTATAAGCAGCTTTTCCCAGAGAACTCCACTCACATGCTGGCGCTGCGATCATTTATCAGAGCGTGTAGCCATGTCTGCAGCAGATGACGGCTGCTCTCTCCGTTTCTGCTTGGGGGCTAACGGGCTTTCTGCTCACCCACAATGCTTCGCTATACATCTGTTCTCAAACTGCACCTGAACCTGCCGAGGCGATGAAACTCTTCTTTTCATATTCGGCTCTGAAAGAGCAAGTGGAGAAAACAATACTGCGAAGCGGCTGCATCTAAACCTCTGTGGCCTGGGTCAAAATGATCCACTTTAAAAAGGATTTCCTAACATAAAATGCACTTGGCTTAGCAGTGGTGCTAAAAGATCCCATCATTCTAGTGAGCAAAGGGTTGTGAGTTCAAATCCCGAGAGAGCCGGTATGAGGTTAAGACCCTGCCCGTCTCTCCACTTGTATTATAAAAGTCTACTTACATGGCGAAGTTAACACTTTAGTAAAATGTCTATGTACAATTGTGTATTTTTTTTTCTCAGACAGCATTTAAAATGCCTTTGACAAAAGAAGAATGTACTGAAATCATTCTCATGGCTTCAGAACAAAGATCATTTAAAGGAACGCATTCGAAGTGCCATTAAATGCATAGAACCACGTGTTAACCCGAATTCATCATGGGTGAGAGAAACGGCCGTGTGTTTTTACAAAGAAATGTCAATCATGTTGTAAACCAAGTTACATTGCTAGAAAGCGTTCATCCCCCATAGGTATGGAGACTTTTGGGACGCCCTGTACGTATAGCTTGTGTGAGTCGCTCAATGTGAATGTATTTGTATCCCACAGTGCTGATGAATTCTCTGACTGATCATAAGCTGCTGATTCAGTTTGTAATCATTTCTATAGTAACAACTCATTCACATAAACTAAGCCTAATATTTAATACAGTGATATTTATTTACCATTTTAGACACCTTTATTTGTCACATATAAATTACACCACAGAGAAATTCTTTTCTTCGCATATCCCAGCTTGTTCGGAAGTTCGGGTCAGTGATGATACAGTACCCCTGGAGCAGAGAGGGTCTTGCTCAAGGGTCCAACAATGGCAGATTGGCAGTACGAGGTGCTGCTTGAACCGTTGATCAGTAACCCAGAGCCTTTCACTGCTGGATTCTGGAAGGAGTCTCCAGAATCAGAGCAAAGTCGCCTAGACTGGAAAGTCTTTCTCGGTAACAAGCTGATTTTTTTGTATGTTTTATTACCTTTAAAAGAAAAGAGAGAGGCTGGTGAAGGAACAACTGATCACAGCTGCTTTATCATAAGAAGCTAACTTGTTTCAAGGATGTTGCGTAACATTAGACATAACTGTACATTGCTAAACAAAGATTTAATTGTAATTGTTGGTGAGTTGCTGTGCTGTAAGAGGAATAAAACACGTCAGGAAATGCTGTTATAGGAAAATAATCATCTGCAGGATGGGAAGAATAACTCTGCTTTGTGTCAGCCTGCATCATGTTATCCTGTCTGAATATTTTCTTGGAAGATGGACATCGAACTGGATGTTGTAGTCAAGAAACTTTATTTCTCTGCAGAAACAAACAAACAAAAAAATAATGAAATTAAATTCCAAGTTCAATTCTAAATCAGGAATCCTCTCAGCTCTAAGAATCAGATAATAATGCTAGCGAATATACTCCTATTTGCCTAAAAGATTTATGATTAAGACTGAAAGTTGATACAACAAGTTTTTTTTTTTTGAAAGATTTTAAAGCAATTCTATGGATTGAGGATATTGTTATCATTATTATTGTTATTATTGTTTTTTCTTTTTTTTAAATTGTGGTTAAGGTGCTATTGTGTCGTTGTACTCATTTTGCCTTCCACAGCCGCCCACTGTAAAAGAATCAGCGGTGGGCTATTTTACATCACCGTCCACAGAGTAATTACCAGACTATTTAATATAATACCCAGGCAATCAGAAGGTGATAACATGCAATTAAGAAGTGTTTCCGAGATTGGATGTACCGTAAGCCATCTTCCTCTGACGTCCCGAAAGATAAAGTGCCCGTTGCACAGAATGTCAAACTGTAGTGCTTTAATCTGATTATTTTCAATTAATATGCATGTATCCCTGTCCTGTGTTCAGTGACGTTATTGACGTTGATAAATTGAGCTCATCGTGGCAGAATTTGTCACTCCATTTGGGTGAGCGTCGCTCCTCTCTTGTCTGCGAGCTGTGTGTGATCTAACCCATTCCCCTTTCTCTGTCTCTTTCTCCGAGAAATGCGTACACACTTTCCCCTTATGCCTAGCCACCCGGATCGTCTTTAGGACGGGGGCGTCATGTCAGACGGTAATCCTACAGGGCACAGATATAAATAGTGTTAAAATATAATTGTTTGTCACATCATCCATCCGTGATGCCGAGTTAGTCCCCAGACGGCCTGCTTGAAGGAGGCAGACAGCCGTGGACGACAGTCACGCTGGGACACACTGTCCTCAGTCTGCAGAGACCGCTTAGCCAGTCCTGAACCACCAAACAGCCTGGCTCTTGGGGAATATGTATGTCTGTATGACTGCACATGCATCGCACAGCTGAATGTACAACATTTTATGCAACACTGAGGCTCATTATAATCCACTTGAGTGAATTTCTGAGCACAAACATGCACCTAAATTAGTTGATGGGTTCTATATATTGTAATGTATGTTTGAGTGTTTGTGTGTGTGTGTGTGTGTGTGTGTGTCAGGAGCCAGGCTGTGTGGTCACATTCGAGTAGGCCATACTATTTAGCCTGCAGGGCTACAGTAGTCACCGCTCTCAAATTGAAACGTCCACCTCGCTCGGCTGGCTGCTCCAGGCAGAAAGCTGAAATATGAATTGTGTTTGCCCCCCTCGTGGGCTGATTATCAAGCCACGGCTTTCCTGGTTTCATGGTGGTCCCAGGAACCGAGTACCAAAGAGGCCAAATGGGATGCCAATGGGATCACGCCCGTGTTGTACTTGTGTAGTCAAGCCATTGTTCCGATCAGGCTCAAGAGTTGATGCTTGGCTGAATCCTTTTTATATATGTGTTTCCCACTGGATGTGTGTGGCTTGGTGAAGGTGGTTTGGTGTGTGTGTGTGTGTGTGTGTGTGTGTGTGTGTGTGTGGGTGTGTGTCCTGCCTTGTCAGCAGTCACTCCAGCAGATGAGGTGCCTTAGAGGGGCCTTACGTTAATGGAGCTATCCGTCAGACAAGTGTTGCGTTCAGGCCTCTGCACTCTAGGGCCTTTCTTTTACTGCAACAGCTTACAGCCTAAGCACTGCCAGTGGAAGCCATTTGTCAAAATGCATGTGACGCTAAGACCTGTTGGTTGTATTCGCTCAGGTATAAATGCATAAAAAGACCATATATATTTATATATCTCTGGGATCGCATCGTGAAGGGATAAAAGGAAAGGAAGAAAGAAATCTTATGTAGAAGAGACAATCTAGGAATAAAGGCTGATTTTCATACGTGGCAGTTTTCAGGTTTCTGGGCGTATTCCATGCCTTGTGAAAAGAAAATGCCAAGTTAGCTTCACATGGCCTTATTTTTTTTTTTTCTTTACATTTTACTTAGTGGTAGTCATCTATTTCGGCAAATCGGGTGACACTAATGCCATATAAAAAGTTAAAAAGATTACGCTTTAAGGTCAGAGGCTAGCATTATTAACTTTCCTTATGACTTTATTCATATGAAAATAAACCGAATAAACGAAACACAACCACATTGCTTCATTTGTTTGAATTTGTACATGTTCCTCCTGGGACCTGATCGTGTGTAACATAATGCCATGTTGTCTGTGGACAAAGATAAGAATGATTTGTGCTGAAACATTCGGCATTTCTGAGGAATTGATGTTATGTGCATCTGGCGTTTTCCCAAAATTATCTTTGGGTAATTTTTCTCAGCCAAAGGAAGAACATATGCATGATTTCACACACTGCTTCATAGCGCTTAGAGCCAGACTATGACATGTGGTTTTCTTTCTTTCTTTCTTTCTTTCTTTCTTTCTTTTTAAATGAAATGATTCAAGTATGCACTTTAACAGTAGTTTAAATAATTCCAGTAAATTACACTTGAGTAAAAGTTTGACCACTGAGTTTGGTCATTTCTTGGAAAATAAGTTTTGCCTCATTTGAATATTTGTTCATATGTTTTATAAAGAAAACTTTCACCATTCTAAGTGTCTTGTCATTTGGATATGCGCAGGATGTGGTACCTGAAATTAAATGTTTGAAACGGTGCCATTGTCAAATATTAGCCTCTGTTCCAGGGAATATTACACACTGGACATGTCACACCACAGAACCAGTTTCGCCACTGAACTGGTAGATTTGTAACAGAACATTCACGTGTACTGTTGTTCAAGATTCTCAAAAAGAATCTCCTCAAGGAGAGACAGGGTACACCCTATACAGGTCACCAGTCTATCGCAGGGCTAACACAAAGACGAACATCCATTCACACTCACATTCACACCTATGGACAATTAAGAGTAGCCTGTTGACCTCACCCGCATCTTTGGGCTGTAGGACGAAACCGGAGCACCCAGAGGGAACCCTCACAGGCACGGGAAGAACATCCAAACTCCAAACAGAAAGGCCCCAAGGTTCAAACCCGGAATCCCGCCTTACATATTGTGTAGAAATTAAACATCGCATTTCCAAGCACTTTTCTTCAAATACATTCATCTTGCCCCGCGACCCAGATGGATAAAGCGGTATAGATAATGGATGGATGGATGGACATTCATCTTGTCTCAGAAGCAAGATTGAAGTTTGGGCCACTTCGCAGCACAATGACACTTCTGACCAATCACTGCAAAGCTTGTAGCCCGTTTGGATGTTTTTGTTCAGAAGAAAGCGTAAACAAGCATTTACTACCGAGTATCACTCGAAGGTGGGAATGTACAGTATTTAACGTGAGTCATACTCCAAATTGTAATGTGCTAAGGGTACGTTGATCAAGACAGAATGATCACACAGCCCCACAAATCTGTCTTTAAAAAACAATAATGAAATATTCAGGAGACTCAAGAAAATAACCCATTAACTCTTTAATCATACATGCAGGACCTTTTTTACAGTGTCGGCGTGTATAATAGAAAGCGGTTCAATTAGACTCGAATGAACACTGACGCTTAAGTCATTCACAGCAAACTATTTCATTTAATGTCAGTGGTGTATTGAAGATGTTCTGTTTACAGTATGACAGCCAGCAGTTTGACCGAATTCAGTGTCAGCATGCTGCCACGGGAACTGCTGAGTAACGAACCGCTGGAATATTGTACGGCTAAGACGGTATTGGATCACTTTTGCCCAAAAACTGTGGCCGTCAGGTACCAGTAACACACTTACAAGTACTTACATTCACACTCCCTTGCTTTTTCTGTGCTAAATAATAAATATGATCCTCCATTACTCAAAATTTGGGTTGTCAAACTTGTTAGCCAGCAAACACTGATTCCTCTTCTTTCTTTCTTTTTTTGTCTTCCTTTATTCTTCTTGTCATCCTTCTGCTGCTTCCTTCCAGATTCATGCTGCCACTTGTAAAAATGATAAACACAGAAGATGCTCTTTAGAGGTTTGTCCGTTCTGGGCTACTGTACCAGGCGGCCTACGTAGAGGTGGACCCGCTCCCTATGTAGATATAAGGTGCTGTGACGAACGGCGCGCAAACTAGGACCAGCCGCGCCAACGCGCCCACTTCCGCTTCCGGGATCGAGACGTCACTTC
>JAQQZR010000033.1:25839934-25846483 GCA_030068235.1 Notoglanidium macrostoma | reverse complement strand
GTTTATTTTCTCCCCGCGTGCTCAGTCTCGGTTCGGGCTTTTGTTCCGCCGTTTTTCCCTGGACTTATATCGCAGCTACTGTCCGGTACTGTCCCGTGCTCCACCTCCCGCTCCTGTTCCCCGCTAGCCTACTCCCGCTCGCCTTCGCTCCGCTCTTCTCGTTGCGCTTGTGGCCTCGCTACCTACCGTCACAGGTGCTCATGCTAAGCTTACGAAAAACACAACGCTTACTTACAGGTACAGATATACACTAATGATGACATACTTATGAATATTATATTCCATTTCTCCTAATAGCTCTCAGTAAATCCTACATAGTAAACCTTTAATGTCAGGAATTACACCCCTGCAGAGCGCGTCATGATTCCCAGCACAGCAAGCTCAGCTTGTGCTTCTGTTCGTATTTCGATTTTGTTTCCACCTCTCTTACTTGTTCATTGGTTTCTTGCATTAATAAACATGGATGTATATATTTCTAGGTTGGTTTCCAAGTTTTTGCGTAATTTTGATACTCATGTCTTGTTCCATGTTTCACGTTCTTTTGGTTTCTTGCCATCAAAGTTATTTTTCAAGTCATCTACGCTGATTTATTAAATCCTTTTTTTGCATATTTCCATGTTTTGAGTCATTATAATTTATTTCTTCTCTTTTAAGTTCTCATTCATATGAATTCACTGAAATCCTACCTACTATTAATTTAAAATGCAGCTACATTTTATTTATAGAACAATTTTCCACGGATATAACAAGGATAAAAATGGATCATACCTTTTATTACAACTCCATTTGTATGAAAGTCATTACAATTCAAGCACTTGTTTAATTTCTCTTGAACATAAATTAAGTAATAAAATGATGCAGCTACAATTTTACAAGTTTTCCAGGGATATATCAGCTTTTTCAGCTCCTGATCATCAAAATCCACCTCACAGATTTGGGGCTTTGCTGTTTTGAGTTGTGAGGTTAAAGTACAGTGCTAAAGTGTTATAAATAAAACACATTAAAGTCAACTATATCGTACTGAATTGCATTGTTAGCTGTGTTTCAAATACCACAAAGAAATGAAATAGGACAAGCATTAGGCACAAATATCAGACATTCCCCAGACTCCTATCTGCAAAAAAGAAAAAAGAAAAAAACACCCTTGATTTGCCTCGAGGAGAATTTCTTCAAGTTCGCCACATGTGTTTCCGATGCCGAGTGCCTGTGGAACTGCAGAGATCCACACCTAGATAGGGTTAATAAACTTGCTTCTTTGGATGTGTTTGGCACTTAAAGGCTAAACCCCTTCACACATTGGCATTATGGACTTCTAAGATCCGCAGTCCTTTCCCATGTGATCTTTTCCGTGTTTGAAGAAGCCCTGATCAAAGTGCTCTCTCTCGGATCTCCTTTATTAGATTTTACACTTGCTCCGTAGGGGAGGAGGAAACAATACTAAACAGTGCGCTTTCAGTGAATAGATATTTATTTTCCCACAGATCAATCACACCCTGCACAGGCGCAGCACACAGGCCCATAGCTAATTTATATCAATATGTCATGTGATTTAAAAAAAAAAGAAAGAGCTGCTACAGGTTAATTTGTGTTCATGAGAAAATATGTATTTGTGGATGCCACGATGAGTGACATCAATCTTGACCAACAGCGTTTTAGAAAAAATATATATATAGCCATATGTAAAAATTAAACAAAGTAAAAACAAATGTACTTTCTAGTGTTAAGTTGTAATGACGTAATTGTTCAGGCAGAAGTTAGCTGTAGTTCTGCTTGAGTAAGAGCTGGGCACTGAGCCGAAGGAAAAGGAAACCTTCTTCTCCGTTCTCCGTTCTCTGTTCTCCGACAGCCTTGCTGATGGCTCGTCATTAGATGAGGCATGTGGAAGGCTCCAGATTTGATTTTAATAACGTCGACGTCTTCGTCGGCGAGCCCGTTCCTCCTTTCTGCCTCGGTGCCTTGCCACGGGGGCTGATGGCGCACGTTTCTTCGGCATTGTCGGATTGTCATGAAAATACCTCGCCTCTTGTGCGCTCGCCTCTCAAGAGCTATCAGGTGTGTGTGGCAAATTCACCCCCCCCCCCCCCCCCCCCCACAGAACCTCGCTTCATTAAGGAAACTCTGACGGCCTAATCAAAGAGCCTTTTATTGCCTCTAAATTACCCAAATGCATGAACTCTGCTTCATGCTTAAGGCTTTAGCATTTTGATTGTAACATCATTTCCTGGATGTCACTGTAAGGCCATACGTGTTAGCGTAAGCCACTGGAGCTTGGAGAAGCTTTGGACTGTAGCGCTGTTTAATTCTCCAATCTGATTGGTCAGACAGTGTTATTTTTCTATAACAGCAGCTCTGACAGGTTGATTTCACAATGCACTTGTTCTAATATTTTATCATTTCTATAGTAGCAACTCATTAATAGGATGTTATTTAATTTAAAAATGTATAATCATTGATATGGAAGGAGTCTCCAGTGTCAGCATGGTGTATCGGTCTGTTAGTTTCCCAGCACAGGAAAGCCTTCAGGGTTATGTTATATTAGCTTCATGAGAAGACAGGCTGGTAAGGCTAATGCTATAATGCAATATAATGCATTAAAAGTAACTATGAATGGATAAAACGTATAGCACGTCGTGGTTGAATAAATTACAAATTGTAATCATTGCTGTGGTATAAGAGGAATAAAACGCATGCTCTGGAAAAGTTCTGGTTCGTAATGTCATCATATTTTTCCGGCATTGATTATATTTCTTTAACACCACACCCCAAAGTGTTTTTACTCCTTACTTATGTCACCATTTTTTTATATATTTCAAAAACCTCGGCGTTCTGAGCGTGATCGTGGTCCACAGGGTCAGCAGAGTCTACAGACCTTTAGTTAAACTCCCCGTGCTGAATGCCAGAGGTTACGCTGCCATTTTGCTCCCTGTTGCTGCATCACCATGACAACAGATATAGAAATGACAGCAGCGGCTGTGTCGGGAGCGAGAGGGAAGACGACGCGGCGACGCCCACTGGCACAGCGCCAGTGCACAAACACCGCGGCCTCGGGTTCACAAAGACCAGGGATTAGTCGTGATACGGTGCAGCTTCGAGTGTTATGTTTGTTACAATGCTGTTCAGAATGGATAGAGAATCTGGCTTAATTTGGGTCTTATAGGGGAAATCAAAAGACTGTGATGTTTAGTATTTAGAATAGAAACAACAATATACAGTAGATATATATTTGATTTTGAATGATCATATTTGTAAATGTGTAAAAATGCAATTACGGTTTAGGATAAAGGTACGGTTAGGATTAGGGGTGGGGTTAATGCGTATACATTTCTTTACAATTTGTCTGAAATTTATTGAAATCCAACCATCAATATCAGTTCTCATGAATTCTGCATGCGATCCGATCACCTTTACCTAACTAATAAAAAGAAGCGGCTGCAATTTTAGCGTATTATTTTTATATAATTAGACTTTCAGATGGTTTATACTTATTTGTGATATAATTAGAAGGTCAGAATTCTCTAATTGCTCATGTTGCAGCATTGACAGCTTCTCCTGATCTCCAAAATCCACCTCGTAGCATTATCGTTCGATCACTAGCCATTTTATTCTTCCTTTGTTTTCTGATTTCTTTAACAAACTGTACCTTTTTATTGTCTTTTCCCTGAGGTCTGACATTGCAAGAACAAGACGTGAGTAAGCATTCCAGTGTCCTGGTCAGAAATAGACCACTTGAAGCTTGCACAAAGCATGGGAGGCCTCTACTGGTGACTGAAGTCCTAACAGGCACTCGTCTCTGGGGAAATAGCCATACCTGAGGTTCGAGTTACAATGTTAATAAGGAAAAGATTGAAAAGGAAGTTGTAACCCCAACACAATCACCACCTCACAATCAACATCTCGTCCATACATCTATAATCGAGCTCGTATCTATCCCATCTTTCAATCTGAGTGGAAAGTTTTATCCGCATTCTTCTGCTTCTCTGTTTTTGTTTTGGAGTTTTTTCCTCTTCATATCATATTAAAGAGCACGTGTCGGAAGCACAGCCGCTTCCACCGCACACTTTCAGAACCGTATCTGTTCAATAAACCTGTCACACTTCACACGCTTCATTGAACACCAAAAATCGATACCATTAAAACACTTCTAAAAAACAAACCTTAAGCGTTCCTCTCGAGACCCGACAGCCTCCCTTGTATTATATCTTTTTTTTTTTTTTTACACTTCTGTCAATAAAACATTCTGGAGATCTTAAATACTTCATTACATCTCACAGCTCGAAGTTCTCTCATGTTGTTCTCCCTTGTTTCCTCTCTCATTCTCCCTTGAAGATAAGACTCGTGTCTTTGAAATGTACGCACATTCATATTTCATTATTTTTTCATATGTAGTATATATTTCATGCAATACGACTACATATGACTATAAGTTGGTGATTGTCGTCTACTTTCCGAGTCTTTCCGAATTTCCTCTTTAGCATTCCAATTCATTCACAGATGTATAAGCAATTTTAACAGTAAGTTAATCCGAGGTGGAACTGCTCGACATAATCTCGCGGAAATGCACAGGATGACAGCTCACATTAAATCCCTGACAGTACCGAGGCGCACACACACCAGCTACAAAACCTCCGAGGCCCTCGTGCATGGATTCCCCCGTGAGACGCTGATGTTCAACGTGGTTCTCAAAACAACAATACGGTTCATGTGGTGCATTAAAGCACTTTATACCACTGTGATATTGAACTCTTTAATCTGATTGCGCAGAAAGGGTTGAGTAATTTTCTACAACAGCAAAGATATTCCTGTACTCGTTTTCATTTCTATTGTTCTAAGGAATTGTATGTACGTTCTTCCGCACAATCTAAGACAAATAATAAGTTACTAGAAAACATGCTTTTAAAAATAAGAAGGATTTGTAATCACCAAAGTGATGAAATTCCCAATAAGGACATGTTTATTATACAGCTATGGAAGGAGTCATCAGTGTCAGAGCTTTGTTTTCCGCCACATTAAAGTCTTCCGCTCTCCAGATTCGTCTAACGTGACGGATTTCATGAGAGTGAAAAAAAAAAAGAAAGAGGCTGGTGAAGGAACGAGTATTTATACACACTATAGCATAAGCGAGAACGTGAACTAACTTGTTTTGCAGATGTTTCACAGCATTAAGTGTAACTATGAATGGATAAAAAGTATAACATGTCATGCTATAATAAAGACAAATTGTAACTATGGGAAAATTGCTGTGGTGTAAGAGGAATAAAACACGCGTATATGGTACATGCTGTTATAGGAAAATAATCAACTTCCGCTTCCATCATAGTTTATTATTTTCCTATAGAACATGCCATCAAGTGTTTTATTGCTTGCTGAATATATGGAAAAATAAAGTATAAATAATAATAATAATAATAATAATAATCTGTTTATAAGCACTAGGTATGAGTGTATCTCTAGATGTCTATATCTGTTTTATTAGCCTAACTAAAACTGATCATTTATTATTATTAAACACACACAAACATGTTTGTATTACTATCAATGTGTGAGGACATAATAATTACTGCGGCTAATTGATGCTGTGCTGCACCTAAATTTGACTTTAGCCTCAGTAAGTTAAAAAAAAAAATAGTTTGGCTCTTTTCCTTTTTAAAATAAAAGCTGCAGGGTGTTTGTTTATTTGTTTGTTTGTTTGTTTGTTTGTTTAGTAAAAGAGCAATTTTCTTTGTGAGAACCAACTAAATGTTGCCTTTGAAAAGGTCAAAGCTGACAGATATTGCTATGCTTGTGGGGGCATTTGGTCCCCATTAAGACATGAAAACATGCTCAAAGACAGACTTGACTGCTACGACTCTCAGGACACGTTGGCAGCTTCTCCGAGGCGCTAGTAGCTAACAGACGTCTTGGGCCTCTGAAGGTAAGCTAACAACGTGAGGGTCGAGGAATTCAAGCTGAGGTCACTCCCGCCCTCTTTTTTCAAAATCTCTCCTTCTCCCAAATGCTTTTCTCGATTAATCAGAGATCCAGGCTCAAGTCGGGCTTCAACTTCTTCCCCGATCCACACTAAGCCTGTCATTTCTGGCCATTATTTACTTTAATGGGCTTTGGCTGATCCGGGCGCGCCGGCGGAGGGGTGAAGAAAGCGGCCGAGGGTAGCGGGGGCATTAGCCGCCGTGCCCGCCGCTCCCCCTCTAGATTAGCTATGGCAGATGGGCTTTCCGGAGGCTTCCTGTGAGCCGCGGTCTTGATTGAGAGGCCATAATGAGAGAGACGGTGTCCTCACAATGGAGCCGAGCACCTCGCTGCACCTCGAGCGTCTAAACAACCCCCCATTCTTCAGACTCAATCTTTGTTCCCCTCTGCCTTTTCTCTTTCTTTTTCTCACCGCTTTATTCCTTTTCCTTGTCTTGCTCCTTTCTTTCTTTAATTCATAGGAAGTCAGAGTGGAAGAACAAGCACAAAAAAGCTACTGTAAATATGCAGGAGTGTGTTAAGCCTGCATTAATTGGTCCCTTTTACACTTTAGTGAGCACTTTATTTAGAGAGTAGGGGACT
>JAQQZR010000033.1:25832434-25834934 GCA_030068235.1 Notoglanidium macrostoma | reverse complement strand
GGGGAAGAGAGGATGTGAGGATGTGAGAATGTGAGGAAGTGAGGATGCGAGGATGTGAGGATGTGAGGAAGAGAGGATGTGAGGAAGAGAGGATGTGAGGACGTGAGGAAGAGAGGAAGAGAGGATGTGAGGATGTGAGGAAGAGAGGATGTGAGGACGTGAGGATATGAGGATATGAAGAAGTGAGGATGTGAGGATGTGAGGAAGAGAGGACGTGAGGACGTGAGGATGTGAGGAAGTAAGGAAGTGAGGATATGAGGAAGTGAGGAAGTGAGGATGTGGGGAGCTCGATGAAGAGGAGCACTGCAACAATTTACAAATAGAATCAATTTCCTCATAATGTTTTTTTTCATCTAGAAACAATAGTAAAAAAATAAGCCTGCATTAGGAATTCATAAAACTATTTTTATATCCTCTTTCTCACCATCATTGCAAAGACAGGACAAATTTTATTTAAATTATTTTTCCCTTTCATGACTGGTTTTAGTTTTCCACAGGTGATTTTCACACGTGAATCAATTATTTATCACACATAGAGCACGCGGTTTCATACATAATTCTTCTTCACATCACATGACGATGCCCTTTTTACATGTTTACTTGAATCCACTGTTCGATATCACGCCACAACATGCTGAAACACACCTTGACAAATTTTACACACGTGATCACGTAAAATCCACATACTGACGTGCCTTTCATTATAAGATCTGTGTCTTTTGTCTTTTGTCTTCTTGACTCTTCATTGCTATGTTGGACAAAAGCAACTCCTATGCATCAAAAGTTGGCTGGTTAGTGTATTTAAACGCTGTCGTCTCATGAATATTCATAAAAAGTGGCGAATGTGAGTTTGTGGAGCTGTGCTTTGTTTATGATGACACATATATTCCGCCGTCGTCGGAGGCTAAAGTCAGGCGTTTGTCACGACTGCGAGATGCTAAACGGTGCAATTTGCATGAGAGAGCTTTTGTGACGAGCGCCATTTAATTTATTTTTGCCTGTTTTCACAGCGCTGAGCATTTGTTGACAGAATTGCGATGTTCATTACTTGAGGACAATATTTCTCTCTAAATAAAGCAACTGCATGAATAACAATGTGATTTAGGGAGCAGTCTGAAAGTCGCATTCTTCCAAAAGCTGTTGCATGAATATGCATTGCAGATCGTGAGTTACAATGCATCACTGCTTATGAACAAGGGAGAAAGATGTATTTAAATCTTCCTACAGCAAGCATCTTTAAATAGTGCAACGTTCATTAAGACAATTAATATGAAAAATGCCGGACGGGAGACGGAGACAGGAAGACAGAAGCATGTCGTGATAGCTAATTTTACTCTTATAGAATATGACACACGATTCGATCACGATATCTGAAACTAAAGATGCTAATACGGCGAAAAGTCTAATAATCTGCTTTCTCCAATTGAATATTCGTCGTATTAATAATTATTGAAAACACATCACTCATGGTTGTAACCGTACCGTATCAAATATATTTGATTTATTTACTTGTTTATTTTTGGTGAATAAAAGCCACTTTTTTGATACAGTGTAATGAATCCTGGACTGGGAAGTCCTCGACTACTGAAAGTTCATATGCTTTTTTCATCATTATTATCATTATTATTTTATTAATCTTTATTAAAACCCCACTGCCATCATCACTCCGTCTTCTGAGTACCATGAAGTCTTTTACATATTTATATTTACATGCACAAGTAAATGATTTTTTGTTTGATAGTTTGTTTTAAAAAAGAACAAGCATGTTGGGGCAAAGAAGAAAGAAAACAGATAGGAGAAGATAATAAGAAAAACAGTCAGAAAAGAGAGAAATTTGGGAAACCCGTCTGGGAGCTCTGTAACTTCTACACCATGTAGAATGATTTCATGGTGTTTAACTTGTGTTTTGAGGCTCTCTGTGAAATAACAGTGTCATGTATAGTATGAGTTTAATATGAATGAAAAATGTATGAAAATTTATTTGTATAAAAATGAATTTGCGTTAAAAAAATCATTCAACCCAGTGCATGAAAAACACACTAATTATATGGTGATACTGCATCCAGAATGCCGTGTGTGTGTGTGTGTGTGTATGTGTGTGTGTGTGTGTGTGTGTGTGTATGTGTGTGTGTGTGTGTGTGAGAGAGAGAGAGAGAGAGAGAGAGAGAGAGAGAAAGGTCCCCATGTGGATAGTAATACCTGACAGATTTGACCTTTTGGGGACGTTTGACAAGCCTTTTCGGTATAAATAAATAAATAAATGAATGAATGAATGAATAAATAAATAAATAAATAAATAAATAAATAAATAAAATTTTATTACTGGAGTAAATGTTATGGTTAGATTTAGGTGTGGTATATTTTTAAAGAGATGCCTTAAAAAGTATATTAATGGAAGGTCCTCAGAAGGACACTAATACAAGCATGTGTGTGTGTGTGTGTGTGTGTGTGTGTGTGTGTGTGTGTGTGTGTGTGTGTGTGTGTGTGTGTCTGTGTGTGT
>JAQQZR010000033.1:25805221-25832334 GCA_030068235.1 Notoglanidium macrostoma | reverse complement strand
TGTGTGTGTGTGTGTGTGTGTGTGTGTGTGTGTGTGTGTGTGTGTGTGTGTGTGTGTGTGTGTGTATGTGTGTGTTTGTGTGTGTGTGTGTGGAGCATGTACACGTTCCATGCCCATGTCTCCACTAATCGGTACTTCCCTGAACTGGTCATCCGGTCCCACCAGCTCTGTGGTTTTGAGGCATCTCGCTGCTCTTTAACAGGGTTGGACTCCATCTAGTGGCGAAAAGAGCTTCCTTCAGCTCCAAGTGAGAATCCCAAAGATGGGAAAATCTCTAAAACACACTCCTTCCTGAACAGAATAATGTGTTTTATATTCTCTAATCCTTCCCATGTTTAATGGGTGTTTTAAACAGTATCTCCGACTTCCAGATCTCCCTGAAAAAAAAATAATCAATTAGCTATTTTCGATTTGGGTTTGACAGAAGGGGATCAAAACTATTTTGGGGTTACCGTTATGATGGCAATTATTATCTGCACTAAGATTCATGTAAATCTTTTGCGCTGTCACTTTGATTCTCTTTTCTCTGTAGAATCAGGATGAAGTGGTCCGGCGTCGGCGGTTCAAATGGATCAGATTACTATATGTAAAGAAACAATAAGCGAGACGGAGGCTTTTCCTTCATAATTGTGTAATTGACCTCATCTCGCAGGTCTCGTCTGACAGGGCAATTTCCACACTTATTAAGCTCCTGACACACTTCGAGTAATCGTATTAGCACTTTTGGTAAATTAGCTCTGTTTGGTTGTGGAGTGTGGATGTCTACAGTCGTCATGGGCTGCTTGCGTGCACGACGTGCGATGACTCCATTTCCTGTACCTGCAGAGAGATGGCGAAATTCACACGCACCTCCGAGCTCAGCCATGTGAGAACAAAAACAAAAATCACTCATTCTCGACGTATGCTGCATCCGACGTACTTAGAAAATGGGAAATAGGGACATTTTTGATGTCCACGCGTTCCGGAATGGGGTGGAGGGAAAGCATGGAAGGCTTTTATTAGCGACAAGCTAACCAGCTAACTGTGACGAGCGTTGTATATTTTCCTATTATCCGTATAGTCAGTATAAGTCGATCAGTTTGTTGATACAGTGCTACTTTGCTTACTGTCGATGCTGTGAGCAGCCGTGTTGACTTCGTGTTGGCGTCACTTGCTGAAGAGTTGAAGAGGCGTTTTCTTAGTTTTTTTTTTTCCTAGTCGGAGGTCAGAAATGACAAGTTACATCTTTCCGCTGAGTTTAGGATCATAAAGGTCACCCTTGGAGCCCTGAAACCCCAGAACTACTGGAGGGCTTCTTTTTTTTTTGCTCCACTTCAGTTTTTACCACACTCGACATTTCGCCTGGATGCTGTCAGTAAACACAGCAGAGGCAGCGAGTATGAAGTCTCAGTGTCGTAACTCACCCAAGCGAAATGAGGCGTCTTGCTGGGGCAAGAAAGTACACGCTGCAACCCTGGATTCTAGTTAGAGCCCTGCCACATCCTGGTACTTTTATCCCTGACCTTTGACCTTAAGCACATCTGGAAAGCTAGTTGGGTCCAAAAAAAAAAAAGATGAGGATGCTTTACGTTTTCTCCTGTGAAACAAAAAAGAGACATTTTTTATTTTGTTATTTTTCTTTATCCCTGGACAGAGTAGTAAAGCGTCTCAGCATGGTTTGAACTTTTGGATATTGACCATGTGCTGAAAGCGTAGGACAAAGACAAGGCTACGCCGTTGCCTCTCGGCTATATGCTTTCCAGATTTCCGAGGGAAGATAAACATCTCGAAGATCCAGGAATAAAGGGACTACAAAGGCCAAGATGCTTTGAAGTGCAGGGACGGCCTCGCTTAATAGACGCCGTGCCCACGGCCAAGGCAAACACTCCCCTGGCAAGATGTTTCCTGATTACACATGGAGAACTGTTCTCGCTGATCAAACGCCACCCATCAGCTATTTATTTAGCCAGCTTATAAGATGGACTGGAGCCTCTGGGTGTTAACTGGTTGTGTCAGCACATCCAGGAGGCGGTGTTTACAGCATCACGTCGCGTTGTTTGTCCAGCACAGCACCGGCGTTCCTACCCTGTGGGCTGGACACTTTACTGTCAAATACGCCCCTGACTTCTGGCCTACTGAGAGCTTTGGCTAACTCGCAGATTTCCACACGCATCCGCAGCGGCCTCTCATTTTTCATGCGGGTTTTCGTTCTCGTTTTAGAGTTGATTCTGTTGGCCTTGACATTAAGGAACCTCGTGGAGCTGTTCTTAATGATATGATCTTAAAATGAACTCAAGGATACGACGATATAATTACAACACCAACATAATCAATCATTCTTGAAACCCAACTTCTTCTTGGTTTAGGTTTAAAACCCACGTAAAAGTTGTTGTGAGAAGATTTCGCATGAAGCCCGTATAGATGATGAACCATGAATACGTTCATAATGTGTTACAGCGCCTTCATAAATGACCATATACATGTTTATAAAACTGCAGTACATAAATAGCTAGCATTTATAGTACAGTATAACAATAAACAAAACAAACAAATGAAAAAATAAACCTCGGTTTCAGTGTGTATTGCTTTATGTCTGTTAATAACTGCAGTATAGTTTACGTTTTTATTATTTATGTCATTTTGGCCTTGCAATAAATATAGGATATATAATATTGGCTAATGCGTTTTTTTTTATGTGTCTTAAAGTCATGTGTGCTTATAACGTACTACTTATAAATTATTCTAAACAACAAATTTATATTATTTTATATGTAATATTTTAATATATATAAACAAGTATATTGTGATTATTGTAAATGCTGCATAAACTTTTATTTTTTATTTTTTAAATATTAACTTTTTAAATATTTTTAAATACTTTCAATGCACCCCAATATTCATTATACATAAATTATCATACATATATTATAGCATATTTATAATAATGTATAATAAGTAGTATTGGTAATAAATGTAATATTGCAAATGCTGCAAGTTTAACAATCATTATTTTTAAATTGTTTAACTTTATTAGAGATCAGAAATGCTACTTATCCGTTATTATAAACCTACTTTAGCGTATTTGTAATCATTTATATATAGTTTTAATATTATGTGAGTAATATTGCAAAAGTTGTAAGTTTAATTATCATTTTGTAAAATTAAAAAAAAAAAACTTTACTAAGAGTTTCCAAATACTACCTATAAATCATTATAAACATATTATAGCATACTTAAAAATTTGTAAACCATGTTTGTGAGAAATGTTGGATTGTGAAAGCTGTAAGTGAGGTAATATTATTTTTATCAGTTCGCATAACTCAAAAACACTACTAGTCCATTATTATAAGCCTATTACGATCTATTTATAATCATTTATTAATAGTCTTGTGATAAATATCAATTTATAATTTCTTTAACTTTAATATTTTGTAAATATATATATCACTGTACTTAGAGCTCACACACACTATTTATTAATGATTAGAAACATATTACAGCATATTAATAATCATTTATAAGTATAATACATTTGAGAAATATAACATTCTGTAATTATTTAGTAACAATATTCTTAAAAATAGATGTAAAATAATACACACTTCATAGGTATAATACACGCACACACACACACACACACACACACACACACACAAAAATCTGAATAACTGGACAACAATAATGATGATGATGATGATGATGATGATGAAGACCACAACAAGGATGATTTTCTTTCCAGAAAAGTCCGCTCTATCAGCAGGACTGCTTTTATTTTGCACAGTAAAAAAGTCAGCGAATCCCATAACATCATCGCTGCTTAGCTATATTGATATTTACAAGCCGTCTCGGTCGTGTTTTCCCATCATCCTCCTCTGCTTATAAAGACTTCAGGACTCAAGCTGGGCCTCGCTGGAACACATTTGTTTCTCTCAGACACTCAATACGACACATGGCGTGTGTCTCCGTGGAGGTTCTCGACTCAAGTGGAACCTGTCTTGGGAATACGTAGCGCTGTCGATCAGAGTGGAGAAGATGATGTCACGGGTCTGTACGAGTCTCTGAGGAGCGCTGAAGTCTAATCTAATCTCAAGGGGTCTGGATTCGCTTTACATTCGGAAAGGTGAGGGAGAAGACGATCCCCTAACCACCCGTGTAATCTCATGAATGTCACAGACGTCGTTCGGGAAGTGTTCAGGTGTGAAGGGGAAAAACTTTCGGAAAAAAAAGGCTGAACCTTCACTGCGACTAATATGGCCGAAATCCCCAATGACTACGTCTTAACGTCTAGAAAATAGCGTGAGATTTGATATGATCAAATGTCATTTTTTTTTTTCCGGCTCCAGGTGCAAATCTCTTACACACTGAGGTTTAATCTTAAATTCTGACAGGTTGTGATTTGTCTAATCTCTAAATTGAGCGTGATAGGTGGGAAAAGTGCTTCCTACAAAGTCGTGCAACATTTGACATGTCGTTAAACTCAGGTTTTATTCCCGTTTTAAACGGCTTTGGTTTTCCTCGGCAAAACACTGTTCCCTGTAAAATAAATAACTGTATTTAATGAGATATGAAATGCTTATGAATGCCTTCGCTCTTCACGGGTAATTGGAGCTTGTCACCCAAAGCATTCGGTGATATATAGGAGGTAGCGGTAGGTTTTTCACATGTGACTTTTATATTTTTATCTATATCTACAGTGCGGATGGTTTTTTTAGCATGTGGGTGTCACCAGAGCTGGTGTAAATGAGCTAGATTAAAAAGACATCAGTGTAGGAGGTCATTTTCGGCATCAGATTATTTTGGATTTTTCTATAACCCAGCAGCACAGACAAGAAAAACACAAAACGCTGATTTCTTTCCAGGCCAGACTCTACATTCCTGTGGCCAATCAGTGACGGCCATGTCAGGGGATTACACAAAGTGACACACCCATTAGATTTACTATTTTTTAGCTTGCGTTTTCTGACACATCTGTATACTATGAAAGCTCGTTTCCACCACAGTTCATTTCCACCGAAGCCGATTGTTAGACAGATTTCTCTCCAGGGATCGGAGGAGCAGTTTAATACCATGTGATTGTCCTGATAACAACACGATCTTACGGTTTGCGAAACCACGCCATAAAAAGATCTTCTATGACTGCATCCGGTTTCATTTTCAACCTTTAAAGCTTCCTAACATCGGTGTTTAAAGCTGGCTACAGAGGATGCTGCTGCGTGATTGGCTAAAAACGCTTGCGAGAAATTAATACGGAATTGCTGGGAAGATGTCGGGAAATTGCGAGAAATAAAGTCAGAATTATTAGAAACAAAGTCCGAATGGCTAGAAATAATGTCGGAAGAACAAAAGTCAGAATTGCAAGACATAAATTCGGAATTGCGTGAAAAATAGTCAGAATTGTTAGAAAAAAACAGAAAACAGTTAGAATTCTGAGAAAAAAAAGGGATTTCTTTTTATTAATGTGTCAGAAATGGGCTGAGAACGTGCGTACGCAATAACGAATGTGACGGAGGTGGTTTGTTTCATCTATCATACTTTTTTTCCCCTATAATGTCTTTGGAGGAAAATGAAAAGCTGAAAGACCAATCAAAGTACAAATGACACAAAAGGACAGACGGCAGGTGTGTTTGGTTGGATTGTTTGCTTGAACGAACTTTTTTGTTCGTCATAGGAAACACGGCATGAATCCAGGACAGCACGCTATCGATGAGGCCAGCTAGCCGACGTGCTATAAAGTGAGCGTGGCTTCTTCGGGATATGCTAGAGGCGCAAACATAAACAGAACATTTGGCCATACTGGGTCCGAAATGCCACTTCCTGGATATAAATATCTTGTTTATAGACCTGCTGTATAAAAGCAACATCGCACTCACTCAAGCATGAGGATGTACTAAATATCATTCAGTGAGTATCGATCAGGATAAGCAAAGTCACGTCATTAGATTTTAGATTCAGATAAGAATATCATAACAGGTCATCACTGCAGCCGAGCATTAGAATGAACGACAAAGCACCAAAATGACTGGACTATGACGAGACATCCACGTATATCGGTTCTGTGTTGCTGACGCACACTGAGTTAAGAATTCTAGTGGAATTAAAAAAACAAAAAAAGAGTAAAGGAAATAAATAAATAAATAAATAAGATGGAAACTTTCCAATTTAGGTAACATCTGCATCCATGGCTCTCGCTGAGAAATGATGTTCAAGGGGAACATTATGCGCACTTTCCCGGCTGTTGCTCCTGAAGGCTCCTGTCCCAGTGTTTCCTTTCAGTGTGTGTGTGTGTGTGAGTGTGTGTGTGCATGTCCTGCCTCATTACCTCCTTCTAAACTCTGCTGTGTCTGAACATTCCTCTCTCTAGCCTTTGCTTTACCGTAACACTCTTCTACATTTACTCTCTCTTCCTCAAAGAGCAGGCTGCCATTACCAGAACACAATCGCATTTGCATTCTGTCGCAAGAACGGCGGTGCAATAACGTTCATGGCTGCCATCGACTAGCTTTTTGGTGCCATATGATCAAGCAGGGGTCTAGTTGCTTTTGCTACGCTGTTCAAATGCGCAAAAAAAAGAAGTATAAAAAAGAAGACTAGAGCTCTCTTGCTTGCTCAGGAAGATAACGTCAGTCGCTCTTGAGATGTAGGAAGTAAGTAAGAAACCGTTCCTAGCATCGATAGCACGCGAGACCCCCTGCTTTACCTCCAGTGTCGGTCTTATCAGAGAGCATGACAGCACCAGTGTCTGTGTTTGGCCAGATTAGCACAGGTCATGCCATGCTAATGAGAATCATTAGCTAAAAAAAAAAAAAAAAAAACATACTAATTGCTGCACTTATGTACCAGGCAGCACCTCACGAATCAAAAAGGTTAATTACAATAGCGCCTTCCTTGGATATCGGACCAGTCTTTTGTTCCCTCGCTGTGCTCTGTCTTCTTCGCTTTTTTTCTCCAAGATACAAAAAGGCCTTCATCCGGACATGACTGCCTGCATGTTTCTCGATAAGCTTCAGGCACTCGCGCTAGCCGATTACTTTCGTTCCTAGGAAGTGCTGTAATTAGCAAAACGCCATCAAGCGCAAGAGTTAACACCACTGAGGAATTTCTTCTTCTCAAAAGTTTTTTTTTTTTTGCTTCATTCTTCTCACCCCGAAGGTTTTCGCTGGCTCCGCCAGCCTGTTAGCACACCCCCATCCCTTTCCACTAAAATGAAATTTGTTTAGATGCTGTGCAACATCAACAGAGCAACAAAAAAAAATTAACAATATGCTAGCTAATTATGTTAATGCTCAATTTCTCGGGTGGTGGTGATATGTTTGCAACAGCAAAGGAGGCATTCCGATTTGACTTTATCATACACTGGCCATAGGCCAAGGATCTACACACGCCGTGTCTCGCTGTTCACCTGAAGGCAAGAAAGGAACTGCCTCATCCATCGTTTGCGAAGCCATTACCGAATGCACGGAAAGAAGATAAATATTGCTGCAGATGCTCAACTTTCTGCAAATGAGCGTCTTCCAGTCAGCTGTCTCCAGCCATGCTGGGGCGGTCGAGTCAGAGAGATATGATTCTCGCTAATGTAAAGTGTTTGTGCGCCGTTACCACCTACAGTCAGCCTTATTAGCAAATTAGCTCAAGTGCCAAGAATGACAAGAGTTTTAGATCAGTTTAGGAAGAGCGTGATTGTATTTCACTGCATTAGGCTACCTGAAGTTTTGATCGAGGGTTTGACTGGAATGTTTGACCTTTCACCTTTTCGGCACCGTGTGACATGTGACATGACTCTAACGGCAGACTGTATGGCATGCCGTCCCGGTGAGTTTGGTAAACCAACACGGCATACAGACGGCGGAAAAACACACAGACAGTCTGCCGCCACGTTAAGCTAATCTCTACACGATACTGTCCGTATCGCATTACATCCGTCTTATATATACTGTCTGTGTGTGTGGGAGAGATGGAGAGTGTGATATGGACAGAGTGAGAGTGTGTGGGTTGGACTGGCCAGCTGGGATCCTTTCAGTCGATCATCCAGGGTTGGAGATATTTTTATAACCAGATTGGCCTAGTTTTGAATCAAGGTCGAGGTTTAAAAATAGTCTGCTGAGATCTTGACCGAGAATTTTTTTCAATTTCTGTAAACATACTGTACGCTGTGGCAAGCAAAGAGAAAGTGTCATTGCTGATAACAGGCCTAATTTATTACGCCGGATATGAACGGATTGACACGAAAGGCATGAATGTTTACACGATAAATGTGAATCTTGCAAATTCAGAAAAACCTTCTTATCCCAGTCCCACTCCTGAGCGCGTGTAAGTTTATGCATGAGAAGATTAAACCTCGACAGATCAACTTTGTATCTTGTCATTTGCGATTAGTTATTGTGTTTTGATATTTGGATTATGCTGCTATTATTTTAAGTACACATAGAATTTTAATCTTTTTAATAGTATGTGTATGAGGGAAAATAATGTTACATTCTCTGAGATTGTAAAGTCATAAATAAGTCACAAATTTACTATTCACTAAAATATAGTATTTCTCATTTTGTCAAGAAACCACATGAGACAGATGAAACAGAGATGAGAAGAATCCACACACTGAAAGTAACCGGAAACTGCTCTCGCACAATAACTATACATTTATAAGACAAAAAAAGGACACGGCCAAACAAAGCCTGTTTACAGTCGCATGCGCATCTTGGCTACTGTGCATCCTAGGAAAAGTAGTTGAAAATCTCTTGACGCATTCATTTTTTGTGCAATCGAAAAGGAAACACTGCATTTCCTGGTACGTGGCTCCGCCGTGGAGTCTGTGCTGTGATGATGTTGATCCAACCTTGCAAAGTGAAGTAATATGATTCCTGAAGGGAAAAAAAAGAGTTTTGTTTCTCAGAAATTTGTAACATTTTTCTTGCAAATTCATGACTTTCTGAGTATTTTCCTGGAATATTACTCAGTATTTTTTTAACCTACTTTTTTTTAACCTACTGGCCTAATAAACCATTGACCATGCAAGCCTAAATGGCATTAAGGACATATTACATCGTTTATTTTTTTTTTATAGTCTTCGAGTGAGGCGCTTTTAGCTGCGCTGCTGAATAATAGTTTTTTTATTCTCGTAAATGTGAGTCAAAAGTACTTCAAATTTGGCCACAGAGAAATTTTTGCACTTTTCACTCTGTGAACTTGGCTTTTTATGGAGTTTTGTGCCCGTCATCCAACACAAATCAGCTGTGGTATGCATGCGTCTGGTATATTACATGTGATTGCCATGAAACAACAATTTTGTAAATTTTGTAAAATTTTTAATTCAGTTTGAAGTTGAATATTTACGCTCAGTTTTACTAAAAGACTGATGCACGCCACGGTTAACTTGTTTCCCGCACTGAGACTGAAATATGTTTCCAATCCATTTTTTGGGCTAGATTCAGGCAGATTCAGAGCGCTTTTAGAGAAATGGATCAACGTGACCTGTAAACCCTGACTGCATCTCCTCCATCTGTATCTCTCTTTCTCTCTCGATAAGAATCACAGAGAACCAAGTGAAATGTAATATTTTTTAAAGTTTCTCCCAATAAACCCTGCCGGAAGTAAAAGTTCAGAATTGCAGGTCACCAGCCCTTTATAGTAATGTAGTCAGTAAGGGACATTCTAAAAATTACATGACATCTACAACTGTGTAACATTTGACCAAGAATCTTACAAGATTGTTTGCTGCATCTTTATATTCTCCCCCTGGACAAATTCACCTTGTTTATGAAAAACAAAATCATATTAAATGACTGATCAACAACATATTTTTATATTTATACTTTTATATTTAACCCTTTATACAGTAAGAATTTCATAGGAAAGAATTACATTTTATATATTTATTAAAACGCACACACACGCACATGCACACAGATATATAGATAGATAGATAGATAGATAGATAGATAGATAGATAGATAGATAGATAGATAGATAGATAGATATACTTATACTTATTCATATTCTATCATTTTATTTCATTTTATAACTTAATTGCTTTTTATGCATCTGAAGATGTGTGAGACGTGAACAAAAGTGGATTTTTCTTGCATCTTGAAATTAGACGTGACTAACTAGCTAGTCATGTCTGTTTATATGGTTTTTTGTTTGTTTGTTTTTTATTTATGATCAGCTAGTAGAAACATAGTAGATGATCAACCCATACCTTCTCCGATAATTATAGTGTATTCCAAAAGTTATTGAATAAATACACCAGTGTAAATGTACCATGTAGATGTACAGTGTTTTATATGTGTATTAGTCTTATACCTACCCATGCGCCTCTAAATCGGCTATGGATCTACGAATAGGTTGAAATCTCAATCTCGAGCATGTGCTTGCTTGGCTGGTGTGTCTTACACCTCGGTCTGTATGAAAACTTTACCAGAGACGGCAGGACGTCTGACACAGATGGGGCCCTGTAGACTCCAGTAGTGCAAAAGGTCATTAAGGCCCTGCCTTTAACCCACTTCTCATTCCGCACTGCACATTATGGGCTTTTCTCATGGCATGCCGTGATGGAGTGACATCACGTTTGTGTTTCTAACCCAGGTCACATACACACATAGATATACACACGGGTTAGGGAGTGTCCTCTGAGGAAAAAAGAACAAAAAACCCGACACGAGGCACAGTAAAAAGTTGTGTGTGGCTGTGTTGGAGCTTTAACGGTCCTCCGTAGGGCTTCCCGCAGAGCAGGCTCATATTTATATTGGCAATATATGCGAGAGGATTAATCTCGTAAAAACCTGACGACCACACAAAGCCCTGGGTAACGTGGAGGACTGTGTGCGTTTGGGATGGTCGCTGTTATTTATGCTACGCGGATATGGATGAAATCGTCCTCTCGCCCCCTCTCGCCCATCCTCTTCAGCTTTCTGTCAATATTTTCCTTCCGTCCAGTTTATTGCAACTCATGGAACTCGTGGGTTTGGACTTGATTTCAGTTCTACTAAAGAAGTCATATAACAGCAAAGCAGACAATTCATCTGAACCCAAGGCCATTCCGTTTTCAATTCCTTCTTTTCCTAAATCTCAGATTTTATGCTTTATCTTTTTCCTGCAAAAGGAGCGTCCCTATGCGGTCATTTTCATTCCATTCGGGGATAAAAATAAAGCAAATCAAGGTGCAAAATGGAGGCGCATTTTAATTTCACCGTCTCTGACGTTAATGATCATTATGGAATGAAAAAACGAGTTTCTCAGGGAAGGCTTGACAAAAATGATCGCCGTACCAACAATATCTCATGACCTCTGCAAAAAAATGGACAAAGGTCATATCCATATGTGCTATTTCTCATTTTTATCTTTAACAGTAATACATATATGCTGTCTGAGTGTGTGTGTGTGTTTATGTGTTTGTGTGTGTGTGTGTGTGTGTGTGCACGCGCGCATGTTTTTGTCATAATATATTTTAAATAAAAGCAAAATCGGTGCTAAAAACCAGATGGATGTCAATGTTCTAAATTTTAAATAAATAAATAAATAACAAAGTATTTTTTTGCAATTTGAGATAAATAAACTTATTATCTGACTTAAACACATTACCCATTAGAAAACCGCTGTTCTGAGCGCCGAGCGTTACTTCGCGAGTTGGCCTGGTGTGTGTGAAGCGAAGATTTGAGCTACAGCGTGTTGGCAATTAGCCTCTTCCTTCACAGAACATCTTGTCATCACAGCTTGCCCTTAATGAGATGGATTGTGGAGATCGTTTCCAGCGTCACCGAGAAAAGCCTCCAGATAAAACACGCTTTCTGCTGGGAAAAAACAACAACAACAACAAAAACACGGCTGCCTCTTTTACCACAAAGCCACGACGCGTTCTTTTTTTGGGTCCTGTAATCAGTGGAATATTTACAGGTTCACCTTAGGCGACTGACAGAAAAGAAACATCTGAAGAAATCATACCATTAAGTTTGCCTGGGAGTTCCACCGAGGAGGATTAAAATGTTATTAGGCTGAAAGTGGGATGGTGATAAAATGTTAATGTTCTTTGGCTACGGAGATCTCGTGCAGATTTAAGTGATCGCACAGAAGGTTATATTCACATCTGTATATTTGAGAGATGCTTTTATTTGAAGTGACTTACCAATGAGATACCACTTCGACACAGAGTTGAGAAGCTCAGGCTCCAACACTACGCTCTTTAAGCCTCGACAGCTGTAGGGACCAATAGACGTTAACAAAACATGAAGAGACGTATAAAATCAAAGTCACTAACAAAGAACCAGACAGACTTTGTTTCTAAGTTCTTATACAGAAAATTTTCCTTATATTCTTCATTATAATATCAATAATGTTAATAATGTAATAATGTTTGTGTATAATTATATCAATCATTATAAAAATTTATTATAATATCAAATTCATTATAATATCAAAGTTGATTCCTGTGATCGTTTTAGGTCTGATGTATTTTTGTTAATAACCCACGTACAAGCCATGCTCCTTTACTGACATGTTCTGTTTTCACTTCCTGGTCCTGTCTCCTGCCTTGTTTGTGACTTTCCCTATTATCGGTGTGTTCCATTTGTACTGGAATTACGAGTTCCCAGTTGGAAATTTCAACAGGAACACCCCCTGAAGTCGGATTTATCAATGGTCCAAAGATCCTCATACAAAGACAGTCGGTTAAGTGAAAGATGTAACGATACTATTTATTAGCACTTCTGTCTTATTTGTGTCTTATTAAATGTCCTATTTGTTTCTTGTATAACAAATTACTGCATAACTTCTACCTGTGGACAGGTTGCTATGGTGTTTGTATGTGCAAAATACCACATAATGCAGTGTTATAAAACGGTATTGCTAACAACGGCTAACTTGGCAAGCTAATTGTAGCTATTGGCTTTCCGACTTGTTGCACCGGAACACAGTCAACTCAGGTGTGAAGTCATTCCCAGCTCCGACTTCCGACTTCCGAGATAAATGGAACGGAACACGGCATATGTTTCAAATTTTGATTCCACCTGTTTATATTCTGTTGTGTCTGTGTTTCGTTGTCTTGTTTCATGTGTACACAATAAAATAATTATGGGTTGTTCTTTTAATCCAACACATGTTGTACAGTTTAGATGAGTTATTTCTTTCATTCTTGGTTTAACTTGGTTTCAGTATGTTGGTTTATATATTCTGGCATCATGACGGCATTTTCAATTGTAGTTAATGAATAAAAAACCTGGCTGATTTGATAACAAACCTGCTCCTTTTCTTAGAAATAAAGTGAGAGATATCGTATAGTTGGCTGCTTTCGGCTAATTAATGTCTGTGTATTTAATATTTCTAAATAAATCAGTGTAAGTCAATGGATGTAATTTTTTTTCTTTGTTTATCAGCTTCCTTTATTGTTGTTCAATCACTGAAATAGCTTAACAGGGTTATGCGTAAATACCTTAAAATTTAAAAAGAGTGTATGTTTGTGAATCTCTCTCATCATTAAGACATGATGTTGTTCACGATAGAGCACTCGCTAATGTTACATTCTGTGGAGACTCATATAGTTATATAGTTACTGTTAATTTGACATCCTGTCTCTTCACATATATTATGATTTTCAGAAACACTCATGAAAATGGGATAAATTGAATTCAGCACACATTAAAAGTTAAATTAACTCACCTAAACCTTGTGTTTTGGCAAGTACGTCAAAATGGTGAACAGCAGAAGGAAGCAGCGAGTCAAATTCACACATGTGCAGTACAGCCCAGTGGTTACTTTTATCTCTCTGACAATCCTGGGATTTGAGCCCTAATGACAGAGCTACCAGTGTTAGTATCAAATTTCCAAATGTTCATTTACATGCCATGATGAAAAGAAGATCCAGGATCAATTCACCTGATACACTGAATAAACCGCAGCATCTCTCTCCGCATCAGCCCGGCCTCTTCTGACATCTGTGTCTCATATGTCACATGACTTGCAGCGGCCAGAGTCCAAAAACAACCACAAAAGCCCTGTGGAAACCTTCATCTGCGTACACACACACACACACACACATACAGTAAATCTTAGCTTCAGCAGGAGGTCCAAGAATTCCTCGTAAAACAAACACTGAAACATCTCTGAACGCTTTACCTGTCCACCTCTGACAAATATACAAAAACTCAGTGTATGGAAAAAAAAACATCACCTGATCGTTCTTTCAGGAAAAACAGCGTCTGCTTTTATTGCATTGGGTTTAAGATCAGCTCTTAATAAAATGAACTCAAAGCAGCAAATAAAATTTAATACACTGTAAATACCTGATCTTACTGTTTCTGACACAACATGAGAGGCTTTATAACCTCTGAGTTTAACTCCAGAACCAACACATATGATTATAACACACACACACACACACACACACACACACACACACACACACACACACGCACACATGCACGAACACACATAGTGGATAGTAAGACTGGAGGCCTAAAATTAATTAAGCAAAACTCTTTCTTACTCAACGTTTCTTGTGAAAAGCACAGACAGACAGACAGGCAGACAGACAGAAAGCCGGACAGATGCAGATAGGCATGCATACTGACGGCCAGACAGCGACAGTTAGACAAACAGACAGATAAGCTCACAGACACAGACAGATACAGACAAGCATAAAGACAGACATTTGCAGACATACAGACGGGGATAAAGACAGATAGATCTATACAGAGTGAGACAGAAAAATACATGACATAGAGACAGACTAACGGACACACAGGCAGTTAGATATGAAACAACAGACACATACAGACATGTTTACAGAAAGACAGACACATTCAGACATGTTTACAGACAGACAGACATATGCAGAAATGTTTAGAGAAAGACAGATACAAGCAGACAGACAGACACATACGTATATACCAATAAACAGGCATTTAGAGCTACAGATACAGACAGACACATACAGACAGATTAACAGACACACAGACACAGAGAGACAGACAGTTTAGCAGACTGGCTCCACTATATGTGATCATTATTGGGTATAAATTTACAGCTTCTCTGCACATCTCAGATGAGCAGTTTCTAAACCCGTGTTGGTTGTTCTTGTGTGTGTGTGTGTGTGTGTGTGTGTGTGTGTGTGTGTGTGTGTGTGTGTGTGTGTGTGAGTGTTAACACCGTGAGCTCTCGTCCTCTCCGCACAGTTCTGCAGCTCCCCGTTAGATGGAGCTCGGTGTGTGGTGCCGGTTGCCCGGGGAAACGGAGGAAAGGCACTTCGATCGGAGGCATTTGATTGGCCGGCAGGGGCAGCCAATGGGAATTGCTCATGTTGATTGGCTTCACAGGCGCTGCAGCTGCGGGATGTGCAATGAGAAGCAATAGAGACGAGGGGTTTGAGTCTGAAAACAGAAAGCAGAAGCACACAAAACATTAAATTTGTGTTATCATTGTAAAACATAAATCTAGTAAAACATTCATAATAAATCAGTAGATTTCCAGCAATAGTGTAAATATGAAAACATATCACCAATCATGATGCTTTGTCTAAATACAGTATTTGTCTATTTTGTATTTTAATGGATTAAATTTGAAATAATTTATACAATTAGCCATTGTTTTCCATATGTTAGAAACGAATGCATGTTTGGCTGGACATTTTGAAGCCATTTTTCACAGACTACCTTCCTACTGTATATGCTCATGGGTGGCACCGGGTGGCAGTTGCCACTCAAGATATAAGCCTTGCCATCCCAACTGCCACCTTAAACCTAGCCTCAAATCTGGGAGATCTCTCAATCCTGTGCTCTTCATAAAATTTAATGAATAATATTAGTAATCCTGTCTAGTTTATGTGGATTTAGGAGCAATAAGCTCTACAGCATGACCAGGTCATATTGGCTGTGTATTCGCCCAATCAAATGCTTTCAAACTTTCTGCTTTTCTGCTGTTTCCCTGAGCAACCAGTTCCAATATGCATAAGTACTATATGACTTAACTATAATATCCTCATGTGGCCATTTATGAACAAATCAGAAATTCTCCAAACGCAACTTTAGAGACAGTTGGGAGTCAGTGCTTAATACGCCTTTTCACTCTTCACCCATATCATCAAATATCATCAAACTTATCTATTATTTCCTATAACAAGATTACAATACACCAAATATAAGATGATTTAAACTTATCTCTGAACATTGTTTACTCATTTCTAACCTTGAAATAGTCTTTTCTCTTGGCTGAATTATTTTTTTCTAATTTTAAGCATTTATGTACACAAGGCTGAATAATATTATATTCGATTTGTAATAAGCAATAGTACCTAAATGTATAGATGCAGATATTCGAGATATTTTCACTTGCTAAGATAAAAAAAAAATTTTGCAGTGTGTGTGAATTTGACCGTGACATTAAAGTGAGTCTAAGAATGTATGAAATTTATGTAAGAATCATGTAAGGAGCACAATGGTGTGCTTTTATTGGAAAATAATCCATGAAGGGTACAATTTAAAACTATTTTTTTCCTCTCATAGAACAGCAATTTGACAAAGATTAGTTTAGTAGATTAGTTTAGTAATGAATTCAGTTTCGTCTGTTGTGTAACATCTACAAGACGAGTTAGTTCCTGGTATCGATTATGGTATAACAGTTATAAACAGTCATTTAATTACGAGTCTGTATTTGTTTTTGTTGACTTGTAGTTAAAGGACAACTTATTGACACTGGAGACTCCTTCCATGAATGTTAAATAAACATCTTCTTGCAGAAAATATGATCATATCAAAAGAGTAAACATTTTTCTTTCTTAAAAAAACAACAGATTTATTTTAGATCCCGGGAAAATCCATTGGCATTTTCTGACCAATCAGAATGAAGCGTACAACAGTGTGTGGTATAATAGGATACATTAAATGACCTACACTATCGCACTAAGAAGAACGGCTCGCTTGTGGAAGTGGTGATGCTGTTTTATCATTACTCCGCTGTATTTATTTGACTTCCTTTGCCCAGCTCTCCTGGACTCCGGTGCAGCTGCGGTGCCTGGGAGATCCCACAGTCTCACTGGCACTGAAGCTGCCAGTCAGGCTCACAGAGGCACGCGCCCGCAACCTGAACCCTGCGCCCGATGCTCATTACGCTAATGAGGCAGAGCGTGCTGTAGGTGCACTGATGAAGGTCTCATGCGGCTCTGTGCTGAAACTGCTGGAGTGCTGTGTGCACACGTCAGGAGTGACAGGAATGCAGGTTAACATTTAAGCAATTATTCATTCATGTGTTCATTTGTTCATTTATGCATTTATGTATGAACATACCTCGGCTATATAGGGATTTTATATGTATATAAAGCCTCTCTTGTGTGACAAGCAACATATTTTGCCAGCAAGCCTTTTTTGGGATCCATTTAGTTGTAACTGTGCTGCAGAGTCTGGCCAAATTGATTCTGCTGAGGTCTAATTGCATGTCATTAGCATAAAAGAGAAAGCCAATATATCTGTGAATTACATCCCAGATACACGTAGACACACACACCCACACACACACACATCTATCAAATGTCAGTGCATGTGCAATTCATATCAACACCGCACGCAGCTTGTTTGTCATATTTTCTCACTGTTAATTCCTGTTCATAATTTCTTGTTTCTTGTTTCAATCCACTTTGACGCATTATAATATTTATTCAGTTACCAATTGTGGTCAGTCACATGATATCCCCCCAAAAAAGTAGGATGTTTATTACAGGAGGAAATTTGCATCAAGGAGCGTGAACTGAAGCTGATAATCACATGGCAACAGCGTAGAGGTTCAAGACATCAGTTCAAATGAAGCAGGAAAGGGGTGCTGTCATTATTATGACACTAACAAGTTAAGCTCATGCATATATTTAAAAGAAAATGTGTTTAATCTTTGCAAAAAGCTTCTGAGACGTAAATTGAGACACTGAGATGTTCATGTGCTATCTGAGATGCTCAATTCAACATGTAGTTTATCTATATAGTGTGTTTAACAGTAGACACAAAGCAATTTACAGAAATCCAGATGTCGATTTAGATCCATAGTGAACAAGCCAGAGGTGACATTGGCCAGGAAAAACTCCCCGAGACATCATGATGAAGAAAACTTGGGATTATAAATCATTATTGAAGAGTGAAAAAAAAAACCTAGTCTCACAGAACAAAAAAACATTCACATGCAACTTATTTGCAGCATCCTGTATATGGTAAATATATCAAGGTTCTATTATAAGCAAACAGTGCATAGCAATGCATCAAACTTTCACGTGAATGCTCTGTATGCTACGTTCTGTAGTAACCAGGCTAACCTCTATTGCTGTGCTATTTGAATAAGATTGATATTCAATAAAAATTTTCCCTTTTTTACCACTTGTACTTTTCATGACATACGTAATTAGACTTACCAGGCTCAGGAAACTCCTTCTCTTCTCTGCTAACACAAACGATTTTGCAAGTCAAATGGTAGCATTGTACGATAACGCAGGTTTTCTCGTAATGTGTTAAATATTCTCTGTATTCTCCGTAGCTTAAAGAATTTACGCAGTAAAAAGCAAAAAGTATCAGCGCTATCACATGACTTGCAAATGTGATTCTGTTTGAAGAGGAGAAGAATTTATTACGCGTCAGTCTTATTCAAATACTGAAGCGATTAGCTTTAACTGCAACAGTTAGCTGTACAAGCTAATAACAATAGCTTGGTTAACATATGTTGGTCCAGAATGTGCACCCCAAGCATTACAGTAAAATTTTGATATGTTGGTATGCATCATGAGACTGGGATGGGAAAAGTCTAAAGGACCTAAAACAGAACCTTGTGGGACACCATAGTGCAATACAATACAATCTTTATTTATTTATTTATTTATATTTAATGAATTTTAAAAACATTTTTAGTATTTGGTATTTTGTTTGAATGACAGTGTGCACTCGAGCTGACATGGATGCCACGAGTTTGTGTAAAACTTGAGATTAAATCTATGTGTCATGTGAACAAGACTCGAGGAACATTTGCGGTCATGAATTTGCTTAATTTAAAACAGTGACTTAGAAAATAGATATACAAGATATTGAAAATTTCTTTCCTTTGTTTAATTTTTTAATAATAATAATAATAATAACATGCCATTATAGTCTGAAAATCCTGCTGCATCCTGTGTGCTGTGAGTTATTCATGTCCTGCTTCCTGTAGCTGAGGTTTGGATGCAAATTACTCTCTCTCTCTCTCTCTCTTTATCTCTCTCTCTCTCTCTCCCAGAAGAAGAAGATGAAGACGAACTAGAAGGAGGAGGAGAAGGAGGAGGAGGAATTAATTCATTGCTGCAATTATACTTTGCTAATAAATTAGCGCTGGGATTTTATTACTTCTCACGCACAGTGGCAGGATATCACTTGCACTTTGGCCAGGCTGTTTGTTAAAATGGTTTATTTTATTACAGACGCACTAATTTGCTGGCTTCGGGCCTTCTAGCCACCCTTTGTGTGTGTGTGTGTGTGTGTGTGTGTGTGTGTGTGTGTGTGTGTGTGTGTGTGTGTGTGTGTGTGTGTGTGTGGCTTCAAGCATGTGCAACTGAACTGCACCGGGTGTTGCTGGAACTTTTCCATGCATCATAATCATTTGTTAATTCACTATGCTAATTAAGTAATTAATTCTGGAACAGGAGATTAGACAGAGCACAAAACTAAATAAATAAAGAAGCAAAGCGTCGAGTGTTACCGCCGGGCCGCCATTTCAGACGTGCCACATTAGAAATGCAAACTGACTGTGGTGCATCGCTTTGCCCAAGGCCTGCTCTGTGAACGAGAGCTGTGCAGCATTCACAAAGAAAACATTACAGCATCCATACACTGGGCTTTCACATACATCAGTGCACACCAGTTTATTATAACTGCAGATTAGCACGCTGTGCATCACTCATTTCACCCCATCTAGAGAAGTCATATTGTATGACATATGCACTCGTTTTTAATGTGAGGATTAAAACACTTGGGGGTGTGATGTTATAGGAAAATAATCAGCAATGCAGTGCAAGTTAGTACCACAAATGTATTTTCCAGTAACACCACATCTTAAAGTGTTTTATTCCTCTTACACTGTAGCAATGGGCTAGCAATAAATTAATAAACAATGTCACACATCTAGTTAGAGTTACATTAACATCGTAGAATGTCCAAGTTCCTGTTCTCACTTAAGTTATAGCAGCTATAAACAGTCATCCCCTCATCAACTTCTCTCTCTTGAAGGTAAAAAAAAATGCAACAAATAAATAAAGAGTTCCCTGTGCTGGAAACTTTCCTGAGACTGGAGACTCCTTCCCTGAATGTTACATATACATCTCCTTACATTCAGCTTCATCAAATCAATGATTTTCTTGGTTAAATAATAAAGTTAAATCTGTTTATTAGTCTTAGATCACGTGTAGTGTAGTGTAAAGTCTCAGTGTATGAGCCGTTACTATAGAAACAATAACGCCTTAGAACAAGCACGTTAATAAAAACCTGTGATTTGAATTATAAGATGAACTTAAACATTTCATACAACCTTACAACTAGCAAGATAGCTAAGATGCGAGCAAAGCTCATGTTTGCACACATGCACTTTATGTTGTCTTCTGTTGCACACGTGCACTTTTGTACTTCTATGCTGTCTTATATGTAGCACCTTGGTCCTGGAGAAACGTTGTCTCGTTTCACTATACACTGTGTCACGTGTATATGGTTGAATTGACAATAAAGCCACTTGAACTTGAAGTAGCAAGTTAGCAAGAAAGCTAATTACCTCCTAACATTAGCTAGTACGCAAGCTCTCATATTTTTAAAGTGTTGTAAAGCTTACAGCTAGCAAGTTAGCTAATTAACATTGTAGCAAGTTAGTAACACAGCTGATTACTTCATAACATTGGCTATTTCACAAGCTCATATTTTTTGAAGTGTAGTAAAAATTTACAGCTAGCAAGTTAGCTATTTAACAGCGGCAAGTTAATAAGCCAGCTCATTGACTTATTATATTAGCTTGTTAGGAAGCTAATATGGATTTTGCTGCCTTCAAGCCCTGTCAGAAATATCACAATCACGAAGTGAGTGCACTTAAACACCACCACAATGTTGTAATTACTTTGGAACTCATATTTTTCTATTGCTACCTTCAAATCCTCCACGGACATTTATGGTCAGAAAAATATGGACATTGTAAGACATGTTTTTGTATCATTAGCAACAAGAAGCTTAATTAGCACTTTCTCAATGAAGGAAAGTGAAAAACTGAACAGTTAACATGCAAAATTAGCACTTCAGTCTTCCCATTTGCTGTAGATGTCACATTCATATTAGCAGCCACAATGACATCCTGTTATTGACACCAGCCAACTCGGAAAGTCGGAGCTCGTAGAAAAATATGAGTTCCTGTGTTGCAGTTTGGACATTGTGGTGCTGTTCAAATGGGCTCACCTTGTAATTCTGATATTTCTGACAGGATTTGAATGCAGCATAATTAATGGGAACAAGTTAACAAGACAGCTAATTACCTCATTAAACTAGCTAGCTAGCTCATATGACTTTTTCTGCCTTCAAGCTCTGTTGGAAATATCGTAATTGTGAAGTGATCACACTTGAACGCCACCACCATGTCATAATTACTTGTGAACTCAAGTTGGGGCCGTGTAAGTAACGAAAAGACATTACGGTTATCGGTATTAATGCCTACAGCAGGCAGTAAGATATAAGTGGTAGTTTTGCATGCTAACTATTTATTTTCTTTCAGTACGGCAAAATAAATTTCTCGTTACTGATGATAAAAAAGAAAAAGAAAAAATCATCGCATCATCCATTTGTTCCTTACGTCGTCCATTTCTTTCCGACAACTTAAACACACTTCCAAGGACGACCTAAAGTTTCTTTTATACAAAGTCTGATGGAAAGTAAGATTCAGCTGTTATGTTTTGCTTAGCTTTTTTATTGCAACTTTAAAATGCACCTTCAGCCTTATTGCTTCATTTCATTTGCATTTTATATGCACATCCACAAGAGGGCAGCAGCCAACGATTTGTCAGAACTCATTCAGCTTCACGGATCTCTAGCTTGTTGATATTTCCTCCTGACTGATCCCTATGGGTGCAATAGGCCACTGTAGTTTGTTCATACCAAACTGATGTGTTTATTTTGACAGTCTGGTGAAATCGAAGGGAGTCCAAGTAGCTGCAGCTGAGGCATAAACATCCTGTTAGACGATAAAAGTGCGCAGTGTTCTTTGAGTACTGGGGGAAAGAAATGCTCATCAGTTTGTTGGGGGAAGAAAATATTTTTATAAGTTGCTGTACAGTAAGGCAGGCATGACTGCACTTCTAACAAAAAATAAAATGACACCTTCTCATTATCGCTTGCTGATGAGTCCTTACGTTATGCCAAAAGAAGCAGTCTAGATAACCACCCAAAAGATCACGGGTTCCTTTTTGAGTCTGGTTTCTCTCAAAGGTTCTGCCTCGTGTCATCTCCGGACGTTTTTTCTTGCTACTGTCGTCTTTGGCTTGCGCATTAGGGACCTAAATCTAATCTGGGTTAAATAAATGTATTTGTCGTCCTCGTTTATCTCATTTCATACATTTCCATTCAACTGTAGCTCAGCAATTTCATGCAGTAACTCAGTTTTAAAATGGCTTACACAGACATTATTCGGGAAATTAAACCTTAAGCTATGTCTTATTTGACAGCTGACTCATTGTAATAATGTCAGGTCTCTAAGGGCTTCCAAACAAGGGCTGACTGCTGTCCCAAGGACAAAGCTAATGTGAAACGGAGACAGTGCATTAGCTGTTCATGGCCCTACACTTTGCAACAGTCTGCCTGTGACATTATGTTGTCAGACCATGTTAATTATAAGAATCATCTTAAACACTTTTATACTCTGATATACTTTATTAGATCTTATTAGTACCTCTGTTTATTATAACTGCTTCTATCTTGTGCGTATTTTATTAGTAATTCATGAGAAGGATTGTGGTTTATCAAAAAGTATAAAGCTATATAAATAAAGACTTACTTATTTACTTGCGTGCTAACTAACTAGCTAACTAACTGCATAATGCGGACTACGTAAACAGTGGGAAGGACATGTAGCTAATGCAGATTGAACTGAAGTGCATTTTAAATCAACGTAAACAGTAAAATTACTTTTCGGTGACATTGAAAATACATATCTCAAAGTTCATTTCAACGAACAGTGCATTGTCATAAAGCAACTTTACAGAAATCCAGATCCCTAATGAGGAGGAAACCTTGAAAGGAACCTTTTGAGGGACTTGGGGTTAGTAATAGTGTGTCTACAGGCTGTTCACTATGAACAGATTATGAATAAGTGCACTGGGATGAGCACAGGACAGTGTTTGTGATTACAGCAGCAGCTCTTAGGTACAAACTTACAGAATCCAGGTGAGATTAAACACTGAAACAGTGGTGGGTCTTGGGAATAAACTGTTTTTTTTTGGATGTGCAAATATTTAGGTGGGGCCATCCACAGCAGCTTGACCTTGACCACCAAGATGTGAAGTCAGTATTGTTGTACGGGGCCGAAACCTGGAGGACAACCAAAACCACCACCCGAAGAATCCAGACATTCATCAACACCTGTCTCAGAAAGATTCTCCACATTCGCTGGCCAGACACCATTAGTAACACCAACCTATGGGGAAGGACCTGCCAACCTTCAGTAGAAGCAGAAATCTGGAAGAGAAGATGGGGATGGATAGGGCACACCCTACGCAAACCCGAAAACCACCATCAACAGACAGGCTCTCAGAGGGAACCCCCAAGGCAGGCGGAAGAGAGGCCGTCCAAGAAACACCTGGCGACGCGACCTCGAGGCAGACATCACAAGGATGGGCTACACCTGGAGTCATCTCGAAAGAATGGCCCAGGACAGAAACCTCTGGAGATCTACCTTTGGCGGTCCATACCCCGGAAGGGGTGGAGGGCATAAGTAAGTAAGCAAGTAATCCACAGCATCAGCAGAAGAAAGGGAGACACAAGTGAAGGAACTTCAAGCAGAAGTAATATCAGGGAGAATCAGATGATGGCTGAGAGAAGACACAGCAGGGGACGTGTCAGGATGAGGCACTAGCATCACTTCAGTGAGCAAGAGTACATGTAGAGAGCGAGAGAGAGAGCAAGAGAGCGAGAGAGAGAGAGAGAGAGAGAGAGAGAGAGAGAGGTGCATAAGAATACATTGAGAATAGTGTCTAAAGTTTACATTCTGCTTTTCTGCTTTTATTCTGATTTCTTCTTTCTAGGGCTGCAGTACAATGCCACTATCTGTATATGTATCAGAAGCTATTTTTTAAATAAAGTTGACAAAAAACAATTGTGAATGGTCTGTGCCAACTGAATGATTTTATGTGAATAAATCTGGACTTTCTCCTCCCGCGGTAGTCATTCGGATTTCCGAGATCTGATATTTGGTACGGGGGTTTCAGTGGAATCCACCAAAATAGACATGGTAGTGTTTAATCAAACGCGAAAAATGTGTTTCCATTTCAATTTTGCAAAATATTGCTTTGTCAAATCAGTTGAAAAACCTCCCCAGACAAGTGTATACACATTTCTTTTTTCAATATATACGGTTTTTTTATATTTGACTGTTTCCATTACTCGTTTTTTACTGCACAATTTCAAATTCCACATTAACCAGATTAATGGAAACCTTGCTACTGACAATACATCACTCTAGTTCATCACTAGTCTCAACTAGCTGTAGATCTAGTTATGAAGGACTATTTTTTAAAATACCACTTGTACAGTTATTACTTTTGTTTCTCACTATCTTCTAACAAATTTACTAGGTTCTCTTTCCCAAAATATAAACAAACCAGCACCCTAATTTAAACCACTGTGACCTTGACCAGGCAGTTACTAAAGATGCTGTAAATGCACCATTTTAATGAACATACGTATATTATGTTTGATCTGTGAGCGTCCTATCAGGCAACCTGCTGAAACCCGCATGAAAGTAACAAACCTCTCATCCCTATTCGTATTCGTGTTCATTCTGAATAATGTAGTCATACTTGGTTACATCTGTCACGATTTCTCCTTCTCTGTCTGTATTGCAGCTCTCGGCATGTCACTGCTCCCAGCGCTGCTCATTTATTTCCTATTTAGTTCCTGTTATATTTTGTTTACATAGCCACATGTGTTCTGTTTTGATCTTTCATCATTGGTTAACCTCCACATTGTGTCGTGATTGCGTGCACTTGTGTTGAATTAGTTCCTGATTAGTTTGTCGATTTACGTCCTGATGCTTTAAATGAAGTCTTATTTCCACGTTTCTTATTCCAGTGTTCTCGGTTGTTTTTCTATTTCTGTGTTTCGTTTGTTTCTGGTTTAATATTCTCTGTTTTCCTGCCTTGTATTTCCGGTTGACTTCCTGCATCCAACCCTCACCTCATGTTTTGACTCCTGGAATGGACTCGGATTACGGAATAATCAGATACATTTACATCCTGCTTCTCATCTCTGTAAGCTACAACGTTCACGCTACTTGCATTTTACACTTTTAACTTAAATTAAAAAAAATGAAATGACTACTGGGCTCCTTTTACGAATCAAAATGTGTGTGATGCGCTTAATACCAGTCACCTCACACACACATACGCACTACACTATGCTCACCGTCGGGAAACTCCCCATTCTAAAACTCCCTACTGAAATTACAACCTGTTGCTTTGAAGCCAAGCAAGTAATCACTTTGCAGTGCTGCACACAGGATATAAGGTAAAGTACCCAAAGCATTATCCACACAACTGATTAAACCTCCAGAGAAATTCCTGGGGAAGATGTATGGGGGGAAAAACCACTGAACTCCTCTGAACTCCCCGGCTATAGCAAACATGCATGCAGAAAGCAAAGCTTCATCCTTCAAACAACAGTATCAAGCGGAAATATCTGCCATCTGAAAACAGTGATTATTTAGGTTTCGTGACAGCGCAAGGCCATGCTCTGCTGAAGCTATTCTTCTTGCCACGTATAGAGCACTTTAAAACCTTTTTTTGTATGAGAAGTCAGTGCTTTCACTTCTTGTTTAGTGCTGCTAAATTAATACAAACTGATCCATGCAAGGATGGGATATTAATGTATTATTTCACATTTTTAATAGGTCAGTGTTGGAGAAGACAGGGAAGATGGATAGCAACTGCTTTGGAAAAGCATTTACCTGCAGGTTTATCTTTGATCCAGCCATGTTATGTCACTGCTTAAAAAACATGTGGGCCCTTTAGCAGTATGATAAATGAATATGTTGTTTTAACATGGTTAAGCCGTGCAGTGCTGTGATGACTGGAAAGATGCGCGTAATGCTCTTGGCACACAGAAGTGTAAGGTAATGAGATTTCCGAACGATCTGTGTCTGCACCAGTGTCCCCGCAGGCCGTTCGGCAGGATGGCTAGCTTTAATTAGAAATTAGGAGTCGACATTATCTGTCAGGATGTTTACCGTGACGTAGGCAAAGGGTCGAAATGTGTCTTTCTGGAACATTTGCTTGCAGCATTGTTAGTCTCGGCAGATGAGTTTATGCATCAGTCAACAAACAGTACAGGTGAGTGCATGACATCATGGTATTAATCACCAGGAAAAATACTATAGTTGAGTATATATTATTGATATAAATCACCAGAAAAATACTACAGGTGAGTGTATTGTACCAATCACCAGGGAAAATACTACAGGTAAATATATATTATTGATATCAATCACCAGGAAAAATACTATGGGTGAGTGTATAGTATCAATCATTAGAGAAAACATTACATGTGTGTGTGTGTGTGTGAGAGAGAGAGAGAGAGAGAGAGAGAGAGAGTGTATCAAAATGTCAGTCACCAGACAAAAAACTACTACAGGTGTGTATGGTAAAAAAAAATATTACTGGTGAGTGTATGGTATCAATCACCAGAAGAAATTCTACAGGTTTGTGTACAATATCAATAAAATAAACACTACAGTTACACTACCAGTCAAAAGTTTGGACACACCTTCTAATTTAATGTTTTTTTTTCCTTTATTTTTATGACTTAAAAGTCACTTCATGTCTTAAAGTAATGATGGACTGTTGCTTCTCTTTACTTAGTCGAGCGGTTGTTGACATAATATGGATTACTACAGTTGTTCAATAGGGCTGTTATAAA
>JAQQZR010000033.1:25760671-25782215 GCA_030068235.1 Notoglanidium macrostoma | reverse complement strand
TCTGTATGGCAGGGTGATGAGAAAGAAGCCCTTTCTGCACTCACGCCACAAACAGAGTCGCTTGTTGTATGCAAAAGATCATTTAGACAAGCCAGATTAATTTTGGAGCAAAGTGCTTTGGACTGATGAGACAAAAATTGAGTTATTTGGTCATAACAAAAAGCGCTTTGCACGGCAGAAGAAGAACACCGCATTCCAAGAAAAACACTGTCAAATTTGGTGGAGGTTCCGTCATGCTGTGGGGCTGTGGGGCTAGTTCAGGGACTGGGGCCCTTGTTAAAGTCGAGGGTCGGAATGAATTCGACCCAATAATCAACAAATTCTTCAGGATAATGTTCAAGTATCAGTCACAAAGTTGAAGTTACGCAGGGTCGGATATTCCAACAAGACAATGACCCAAAACACAGGTCGAAATCTACAAAGGCATTCGTGCAGAGGGAGAAGTACAATGTTCTGGAATGGCCGTCACAGTGCCCTGACTTGAATATCATTGAAAATCTATGGGATGATTTGAAGCAGGCTGCCCATGCTCGGCAGCCATCACATTTAACTGAACTGGAGAGATTTTGTATGGACGAATGGTCTAAAATACCTCCATCCAGAATCCAGCCACTCATCAAAGGCTATAGGAGGCATCTAGAGGCTGTTATATTTGCAAAAGGAGGCTCAACTAAGTATTGATGTAATATCTCTGTTGGGGTGCCCAAATTTATGCACCTGCCTAAGTTTGTTATGATGCATATTGCATATTTTCTGTTAATCCAATAAACTTAATGTCCCTGCTGAAATACTACTGGTTCCATAAGGCATGACATATGATAAACAAAGTTCCAAAAAATTAAGAGGGGTTCCCAAACTTTTTCATATGACTGTATCTCCGGAAGAACCTGGAGTTTGTAGAGAACATACCAAAACATATGGCATCATGGAAACCAAAGACGCTATCAAAACATGTTCAGGAAAAGCCATTAGAGTGGAGGAACTCCTAAACTTCACACAGTGTCATTAAATTCATTATTACAACATGGAATGAATTTGAAAAAGCCTTCGCCCTATCATCCGGAGATCAAGAGCTTGAATCCCAAAGATTGCCACAACCATCCATGACTCTAGGAAGCAAAATTGACCATGCTGTCTGGGTGGGAATGATGCAATCTGTCACTTTCCAGTGTTAATTATTATATCAATAGCCATTCATGGGTATCTGTGAGCTGATGTATGAGGAAGACAGCGAATAGGGTTTTCCTCCAAGTGAGCTACGGTGCAGCACGAGCAGCATTTCACATGATTTCACATGTCTAAGAAAAAGAAAACGCATTAGCTTTCACTCTTCACTGGATGGTAGCTGTTTTGTTTTGGGAAGAGCTGGCTGGTGAAAGGGAATTGACCAAGATCAAAACATTTGGAAAAGTTCAAGGGGGTGAATACTTATGCAACCACATCTTTTATATCTTTTACACTTTTTTTTGCAAATTATCAATATTTCATATATTACCAATACCACCCAGATGAATATTATGGGCATTTTGTTTAGATTCAGGATGTACAAACCCGTCATGTAGAAGAGTGTTTGCTCTATCACACGCTTAGCTTCAGGTTCACATTCACATTTTATTCAAAAGATACATCTTAAATGCAATTTAATGAGGTTTAAGGATCTTAAAATGATCAGTGCAGCGATACATGAATCATTATCACTGACTGGAGGCAAGTGCTTAGTGACATCAACTAAATGCCATCGCTGTTTAACTTTGGATGAACGTTGGCTAATGGATTGACTTTTCTTCCCAACAGATCGGAAAGAACACTGGCTCCACCAAGCCTGCCATCTTCATGGACTGTGGAATCCATGCCCGCGAGTGGATCAGCCCCGCTTTCTGTCAGTGGTTCGTCCAGGAGGTGAAGCCAAACTCACTCACAGATCTGCAGGGCCAAACACTTATCAGTGGGTGTTAAGTAAAAAATAAAACACTCCAGGACATATTGTGATGGGAACATAATTAACGATGGAGTGGTGTGATGCACCTTAATGTGAAGCCCAGCTACTGTGACCACGCAGAAGTTGATTATTCGCCAATAACAGCACATTCTGAAGTGTTTTATTCCTTTTACACTACAACAATTTGTCAACTGTTACATTTTTTATTTACACGCTTTACGCCCGCTCGTACACACACAGGTTTCTTTCATCGCTTACACGTTACACTGACACTCTGGTTTGTAACACAAATGCCATGCTTTTTTATCGTATACTTGTACTTGTAAATGTTATTTTATTACATCATTATGTCACGTGGTTAGAAGTGATCTGTGACACTGTAATGTTCCTCGTGTTTAGGCCGTGACCACCTACGGAAGTGACGCTCAGATGACCAGCCTGCTGGACACCATGGATATCTTAGTTCTGCCTGTGTTTAACGTGGATGGTTACGATTACACCTGGAAGAGTGTACGTTTCTTGCTCCTCATGTTTCTCGCATACGCCAGTGTTAATTTGACAACAGAAATTTTGACAATAAGTATCCATTGACGACCTTTTATTTCATGACTAAATTATAACGACAATGTGAATGAAAAAATATTTGCGAACAAAAATGACGGCAAAAACCCTGTTCATTACAGCCTGATGTAAAAATGAAACGAGATCGCTGGCCCCTCCCTCGTCCTCCTCATGTCCCATCTTTAAGTTACAGGGCACATTTTACAACACGGATCATGAAACTGTCTAAGAAAACTATATTAAGATATTGACGGAAATGAGACTAATATTAAAACGGAGTTTCACTGACTAAATCTTGACTGAAACAAATAAAAGAAGTGACTAAAACTAAAATGTAACAAATGTTACTATAATTTGTGTAATAAGTAAGTGTAAAGTATAGCAACTACAGTCAGTGACCAAGTTTAAAGCTAAATTTTAAATCTTTGCCAAATTAACACTGTTATACATTAGGGTTCAAACGTCTGTCCACTAAATAGGGCTGGGTTTATTTTTTTTAACTGGAGTTCATCAATTAGTAATCTTTTCCGTTGTTATGAAGTGTTTCATCACCCACAGAATATAATACTAATATAGCACTTCTTTTTTCAGGTTCAGACACTGGTCTGTTTTCATTTCTGTACTTTTTTAAGTAAAGAATGTGCAGCACAGTGATGCAGTGGTTAGCACTGTCACCTCACAGCAGGAAGGATCTGGGTTCGAGCTTGCTGGCCAACTGGGGCCTTTCTCTGTGCAGAGTTTGCGTGTTCTCCCTGTGCCTGTGTGGGTTTCCTCCAGGTGCTCCGGTTTCCTCCTACAGCCCAAAAACATGCAAATTAGCTCAACTCTCTACTCTAAATAGTCCATAGGTATGAATGGTTGTTCGTCTCTGTGTTAGCCCTGCGATAGATCTGCCCAGGGTGTATCCCGCCTCTCAACCAGAGTCAGCTGGGATTAATTCCAGCTTCATCACAACCATGATGGATAAACAGTATAAGTAATGGATGGATGGATAATTATTTGTCACACAAATTAAAAATTATCTCAGTTTTTCTATTTCGTTTTGTTAACTGATGATCTGAAACGTGGCTCTATTTCTAATCAATGATGTGAAACTTTGACAGCCTGTGTTTTTAATATGAGGTTAAGAAATAACAGGTGGTGTTATGATATGGGCCCGCAGGACAGGATGTGGAGGAAGACGCGCTCTCGCAAGAGTGGATCCAGCTGCATCGGTGCCGATCCCAACAGGAACTTCGACGCTGGCTGGTGCAGTGAGTACAGCTCCGATATAAACACTAACATAAACATTATCCTTAAATATGCTCTTTATGGTAGACATCAATATCCTTACTATTGTACTTCACTCTACTTTATTTCCCTTGGGGATTTATTAAGCCTATTTATTTAATTGGATAATTATGTGCTTAGATATATATTGGATGAATGAGATAAATAGATATTTGAAAAATAATATATCCTAATAATTAGAATGAGCAAAGTATTCTTGCTGTTGATATTGTATGTTGAATTATAGATTATCCTTACTTGTATTCATGTTTTATCAGTTGAATATTTAACTTAATGCAAAAGGGTTTTTTTTTATTAATATTTATTTCTACTTCTGTTTATTTGTTTGTTTGCACATTTATACCTTTTGTTTTTTATTCCTTTATTTAACCTTTTTTGGTCTTAAATTGGAAAGCAACTTTAATACTAAGGAGATAAAGGATCATCATAAATATTTATTTACACTATTTATAAGAAAGAAATTATTTTTGTTGTATATTAAATGAAAGATTATGCTTATGTTTATTTGCTTCACATCACCATTTTCAATGTCCATGCAAGATGTTTTTATATCTAATTTAGCTTTTTCTTTACTCTTTGGATCTATTTATTTGCACTTGGGTTTCTCGCTGTATGAGTTTTTTTATGCTTTTTGGTATTAAATTGTAAAACATCTCAGTGAATGAGGGTCCAATAGAACATTTTCATTTATTATTATTATTTATTTTTTTTTTTTTATTATTATTATTATTATTATTATTATTGTTGTTGTTGTTTTATAGGAAGATTGCATTTTAAAATATATCACAGGATACAATGTATATACAGTATGTGAGTAATGTGAGTTAATATAATTGGCAGTAAGGAGGAAAGGTGAAGGAGGACCAACTTGGAATAATATAATGAAATATAATATATTTTTCTATCTCTCTTTCACACACACAAACACACACACACACACACAGCGTTGGGAGCCTCCAGTAACCCCTGCAGTGACACTTACTGTGGATCTTCTGTCGAGTCGGAGATCGAGGTGCAGAACGTAGCAAACTTCATCCGCAAGAACAAGTCCATCATTAAGGCTTACCTCACCATCCACTCGTACTCTCAGCTCCTCCTGTTCCCGTACTCCTACAAATACGACCAGGCCAAAGACCATGCCGAGCTGGTAGTGCTCTACACACACACACACACACACACACACACACACACACACACACACACACACACACACAAATGAAGCTTGACCTGAAAGCTTAAATTTAGAGCTGATGGTAAAGTGAGGGTTTTCAGCTTTGCAAACTCACCTGTGTTCCTGAAAATAGCCGTGTAGCAGAGAGCGTTTGCACCTTGATGAAATGTTTTGACTCCTACTTCCTGAGGCAGTGACGAGGATGACTCCAGCTGTCCTGACTACTTACAGCACATGTAATAACTTCAGTCAGTTCAGACAGATTAGACCAGGTTAGATTGGACTAGGTTAGACCAGAGGTGTCACATATACGGCCGGCATCATTAAGCATAAACTCAACTCCTGACAAAATGTGCTGATGATACATGAGATTTCTTTTTTAATACTTTCATGTGCCATCTCAATCACTTTTGCGTTCCCACGGAATTCGTCTGCAAAAAAAGGCTCTTCTTTTCTGTTTGTAAATAATTTTGCAAACTCTATTGATTAAGTCCTAATCCTTAATAGTTCCCGGCTGTAACACAAAATGCAGAAGATTTTATACGGCATGTGTATGTACTTGTTTATTATAGGTTATAAGTATAATACTTATTAATTATTTATCTCTTCTAATTCATTATTTACATATTGGCATTATTAGAATATTACATTTTAATTTGTGCTATATATTGTGTGTGTGTGTGTGTGTGTGTGTGTGTGTGTGTGTGTGTGTGTGTGTGTGTGTGTGTGTGTGTTAGATGAGTGTGGCAGTGTCTGCATCTGAGGCTCTGCGCAGTCTGCATGGTACTCGCTACACCAGTGGCCCTGGAGCTACCACCATCTGTAAGTACCTCACACACACACACACACACACACACACACACACAATGTCCATCCATCCTCCATCCCTCCATAATATATAAGAAATGTTAATCATGGGTTGAATCATGATTTCTTTTTGTCATGCATTCCTGGAGTCTTATTTTTTATTATTATTTATATTCATATTTATTATATTTATTTCTTTTTCTTTTTTGCATAAGGACATATCCAGTTACACCCAAAGCATATTTATATCCCATACTTACAGATTATATTAGCTGCGTGTGTGTGCGTGTGTGTGTGTGTGTTTGTGTGTGTGTATGTGTGTGTGTGTGTGTGTGTCCATCAGTGGGGATCATTAACCATTAAAGTCCCGGTTTATTGTTTATTATTCAGCTTAACGGATATGATAGCACACAAATTATGAATGATTCAGTACAGCATGTATAAGAGTGTAGATTGTAAGTTTGGACACAGTGATGAGTCCTCCAGGGGTTACAAGAAAACAAATCCTTCTGCAATTTATTGGTGCAATCAAGAAGAACAAAAGTTTCAGATGTGTCCTTACTGGAAATTAGATTACACTGATTTTACCTCATTCAACTTCATTTAATCAAATCTCAAATAAATGTCTAATTTGGGTGTGCAGTCTGATAAAAGTGAAGGTTCTCTGCATCTTTCTTTCTTTCTTTCTCTCTTGCCTTCTTTGCAGAATTTCAGTAAACCAGTGTTTAAAGATTTAGGACCTGTGTCCACTAAATGTATGGGGTTTTTTAGCATCTATTTTCAATACCAATCTTATTTAGTTCAGTGTTGACAGAGCTCAGCGTCCTCGCCGCAAAAACACCCTCAACTTTTTTCCCTGTTGTTTTTTTTTTTTGCTCTTCGCTGCTCTCAGTTGAAAACAGTTCAACTTTTGGAACAACGCCGAGCTCGTCAATGTCACTTCTCTCTCATCAACCAAAGGGGGCGGGGCTTAGGATATCAGTGGTGGAGGAGGAACACACACTTAACATCTGTCTGTTAATATTTTACTCGAGAAAGAAAATTGGATATAGTCTACATGCACTTATACCTGGAGTTACATATCAGTTTAGCACACCCTAATCATCTACAGAATCCTCTGCAACATGGAAATGGCCACCTGTAGAGGGACAAATGTGACCCGTCATATCAAGTCAGGTATTGAGACTTAGGCGCAGGTTAGTTTTAATTTCTGGCCAGTAAGGTGCGATAGGTGAAATGTTTCAAATCTTCTATTTTGGCAAAAACAAAAATCAATATCGTATCTTCCTGATATATATAATTGAGAAATTTTATTTGTAAATATTGCTTTAAAGCACTTTAACGTGCTTACTCCAGCTTTGACAGAAAAACATGCATTATTTTGCTATAAAAACCACACCGAAGTTATATTTACGGCTAGCAGGGACGTCCTGGTGTCAAAATAAGGCTGAGGATTCCCTCGTTCTTATTACATCATGGAATCCTCTTTAAATATTCTAAAATAAATAATAGTTTGTAAACAAACTGGCACTGTTGCTACGGAGACACATGGACGTGATACGGTAATAAACTTGGTATAAAAATGATCCGGGAGTCTGAAAATATGCAGAACTCAAATCACCCAAAATGAACGATAAGCACGTGTCTGGAAGTAAATGCAGGAATGTTGATAAGTGTTAGATGTTTTTTTGTAACCTAGCAACAATAAGGGCTTAAGTAAAGTGCTCTGGAAGTGCTCTGAAAATCAGGCCCTGGGTGCTGTCAGTGCAAAACACACATCTGGTGAGCACAATCGATCATCCTGTGCTAAATTAGCTTTTATAGCATATGTTCTTTTTGTGTTTTTCCACCCTCAGATAGATACGAACACTTCATGATCACAGTTTTTCACAATATTCCGATCTTAATTATCTAGTTTAATTATGTCAATTGTAATTTCTATTCTTTTCCCACTGCAAGTGATTGCCTCATGCATGAACATATTCAGCAAATAATAGTAAAGTCAGCTTTTTCACATATCTGTATGAAATATCTGGTGGTCTGGTGGTCCTAAGTGAACACTTAAAACAAGAAACAGCCCTGATCTCTAACATATATATATTAAAAAAAAATTAAAATTCCTTTCTATCCTCGGGCAAGCTGATTCTTCTAACTGTTAGCTTATTCATCTGTTTAAAATGTACAATCCATTTCCCATCATTCCCAGCAGTTAATCCTGTGAATAGTGAGTCCTGTTTGAGTTTATCATTCAAATCTGAGCCAATCTCGTCTCTATGTGTTATATTACTACATCTGTGCTCTGCTTTTATTGTTAATACACACTCATGAGTGTTTTCTCTGCAGACCCTGCTGCTGGCGGTTCTGATGACTGGGCTTATGATCTGGGTGTGAAATACTCCTTCACGTTCGAGCTCCGTGACACCGGCCGCTACGGCTTCCTGCTGCCCGAGTCTCAGATCCAGCCCACGTGTGAGGAGACCATGCTGGCCGTCAAGTACATCGCTGCCCACGTGCAGAAAAACCTGTAGTGAGGGAAAAAAATGTGCAAAAAGTGCATGCATGAGAATAATTGCAATAAAACATGATTTTCACTAAAGTCAAAAGCATCCCAGAGCATTTCTTTACTTTTTAAAACTTAAATACCTGAGTTTCATTATATACTTTACTTGTTCTTTTCCATTTGTACTTCTGAATGATCTGCTCAGGAGAATCCAATTTATATATATATATAAATTAGTAATTTATTTGTATCTAAAGAAACACTTTTGAGCATTTTTTTATCAGTTGTGTTGTTAATATAAGAGATTCAGCAGTGCTTGTCTTTGCATCAGTGAATTAGGTTATAATTATATATAAATATATATAAATATTATTATATATAAATTATGTCAGTGATGAAAAAATTTTCTTGTCTCAAATAAACAGGCTTTTACACATATAATACCCGCTCTTCGGTCGTAGGAATTTGCATACACAGTCACTGTTTCTGAAGTATAATTTTAAAAAGGGTTTAAAGGGTTAAATGATTACAGTGTACTAAATTAGATCAAAGAGAAAACTACAACAACAACTACTGCTACTAGTAGTACCAGGAAATACTTGGCCTAGGTCTATAGACTGTAATATATTTTTACAAAGGCAATATGATTTTTTTTAAATCTTATTTATATGTATTAACAGTCCCAGTAGAGGCGAGTCGTTTTGGCTAAATATCATCATAAAACTATTTCTAGGCAAATAATGTCCCTTATTTATAGAAAAAAGGTTGAATTACTGTACTGTACTGTACTGTAATGATCTGCTGATAAAACAGGACAAGCTCATAATGTGGAAATTAGAAAATATCTAAAAATAGATCCTAATAGAATTTAATAAAGACTCCTAGTTTTTTATCATTATATAGAAGTAAACTTAAAAGTTGCAGACTTTCATAACTAAAGACTCGAGAGAAAAGCAGTCAGGAAAGAGCGAAACAGGAAGAGGGGAACAGTAATGGCTCAGTGTGCAGTGTGAAAAGAGAGAGAGAGAGAGAGAGAGAGAGAGAGAGAGAGGAGGTTTGTCCAAAACCCACTGTGGGCCTGCTGCAGGCTACGTGACAGTGGCATCGTACACACTCCACAACCAACGAAACACACACACACACATTTTTCTTCATAATAGTGTGTATGTGAAGATGGTGCTTGTTTTGTTAAAGATGCCTGCTAAGACAGCTGTCAGCCAACAGGAAGTGTTTTGGAGCAACACACTGTGACTCAGAATGATACAAACATCAGCAGCACAGAAAGAGCCAGAATCTGTTTTATGTATTGTTATATAATGTGGGTCAACGACTTCTCTGGACAATTCTACTTGTAATACAGCAAAATGGCCACCAGGTGGAGACAAAGCACAGCGGGCCTCTGAAACCACTCTGTACAGGACCAAGAGTACTCAGAAATATGAGTGTATACATACATACATACAGCTGAATGTGCAATAACCACTAAAAATACAACCTCTGACAGATAACCACGCGAGATTTTCAATCTCATATGGGTTTAAAATATGTGATTATTTTTCCCCTTACATTTATTTTGTAATATGTAACAGTGAAAGAGGTGAATGTGTGAAATCTAAGGTTAGGTTTAGGGTTTTATGAAATCTGTGAAAATTCCTGTACATATTTTTATTTGTTGTTTGTTTGCTTGCTTGCTTTTATTATAATAATGTATTATTATAATCAATTTATTTTTGTAGCTTTAAATGTGGCGTTTTACCTTAAAAATATTATTAATGCAATCTATTACTACTACTACTACTACTACTACTAATAATAATAATAATAATAATAATAATAATAACTACTACTACTACTACTCCTACTACTACTACTACTAATAATAATAATATTAAGATGAAGAAGAAGAAGAACAACAACAACAATAACAACAACAATACATTATGTGTACTTTATACAGCTATAAGTTCGTTAGATTCTATTCGCAATATTCTTTTAACTAAAAACTATATAAACTCATGCATTTAAAATCACAAGAGTAAATATATTATAATAAAATAAATTATTTGTATTACATTGACGACAACAACAACAACAACAACAACAATAATAATAATAATAATAATAATAATAATAATAATAATAATTGGAGCAAAGAAGAAGAAAAATAAATAAAAACACTTATTATTGTTGCTAAATTACATTTATAATATTTACCTAAATCAATATATAAAATAAAAAAAATTACAATTAGGATTAGCAGAAATAATTGTATTATGAGAATAATAAATAAATAAATAAATAAATAAATAAATAAATAAATAAATAAAAATAAAAAAATTAGAATTATTGCTGTTATTTACAATAATAGTTATTAAAGAGCAAATAGTTATTATTGGAGCAAATGTAATGACCCATTGCCTCGTTTATAAACCCATTACGGTGTGATCCTTTGCCTTTATTCAGTTTCTCAGCCTTGTTTTCAGAGTATACCATCCGCATGTATATTTAAACAGCTCTAAAGAGCTCTGCTATCTGCTGCTGACTCTGTTACTAATGTTTCCTTCCATTGCTTATTAGCAGCATTAGTCTTAAAGCACAGCTTTGTGCACGTGCACAATGCCTGTGCTGGATGACACTAGGGTTAGTATCCGACTAAAACGCGACATATACGACTGTGGAAGTGTGGAAGAGCAACATCACCAAACAAACGCAGAAGGAGAGTGGGCGTGCGCGAGAGGAAGGACCCGGGCCGGTCACGTGACAGCGGGAGGGCTTATATCAGGGCAGCGCGTGCGGGTGTATAAATGTGTTTGTGCGCTCGCGGACAATCCCCTTGTGTGTGTGTGTGTGTGTGTGTGTCTATATATATGTGTGCATGTGAGCGCGTGCTGAGGGTCCGAGCTCGGCAGCAGTGTGGCTTTAACCAGTAAGGAGGAGGAAGAGACATGGCAGGTGAGTGCAGGAAGGAGCTCGCGGGGCAGGAGCGGGGCAGATGCGACATGGCGGATACACGGTAACATCCACAGCTCATCTAGTTACAGGTGCAGTGTCTGACGCGTGAAGTGGGTGCTCGTGCGCTGGAAACTTTTATATGAAAGCAGAAATGATGATTAAGGCCGCGGGTTTGTTGTTTTGTCGGTGAACAGGGCCTGTTTTATCGCTGAAACGGTAACTGTTTATCCTGCACCCGGTTGTGTCCCAAACTGCACTTTAGTGCACCTAGCTAGCACTTCAAAGCTGGAAGTTTTCCAAAATTAAAGTTCTTCCGCGTTTGATACGGAAGTGACGTTTTGCGGTTCGAAACGCTCGAGTAGCCTACGCGTTATTCCTCACGTAGCCCTGTGCCAAGCTTTAAAGGTGCAGTAGTCAGTTTGTTTTATTAGTAATAATTCAAATAAGCTAAAGAAATATTAAGAACGTGTTAAAAAAAACGCCGGTTTAAGCCGTGACCTCGGGAGAAAAGTGTCACGTGGCTGAGGAAACCCCTTTGGAAAGCTGCCTTCCGGTCCGGGATGCGTGTTGGTGTTTACATGGCTGTCCTGTCCGTTATAGAATAGACACTCCGTCACACTACGTCACTCCACAGCCTGCTAACAGCCTACTAGCGCTTATTGAAAAGAAAACGGCACACTTAATCATAAAGCAGTAGGACTCTTCATATGCACTTTTTTTTGTCCAGTGAGGAATAAAATGTGCAGTTATCGGGAAATAATTCGCAAAAAGGTGTTTTGTGCTTCTTGTACCACAGCAGTTGTGTCTGATTAGGTTTTTATTCATGAAAGAACGACATGATACTTTTTTTTCTGCTCATGGTTACATTTAATGCTATGGAACATTTTTGTTTTGTGATATTTAAAAAATTTTGGTGCAACATGATTGTGAATGCCCCATGTTTCTATTGTGTGTCATGTGATTAAAACTAGGTTTTGTCCTCTCGCTATAACTCTTACACAGCATTTTTCTTTTTTTTTTATTTTTATTTTTTTAAAAAGGTGTTCCCATCTGCTCATCATGTCATGTGACTTAAATGGGGAAAAATGTTTCCATTTCAGTTTTGCTAAATATCACTTTATCAAAATGTCTGATTGTCAAACACAATGTTGCATTGATGCGTGACGTGGTCACGTGGACGAGTCCCGGCAGATACCTGTGTCCATCCTAGCAGATATGAAACCTCACGTTTGGGAACCCATAAGCATAACCGAAATTAAATTTTTTTAAATATATATTGGGGTACCAAACTCTATTTATTACCAAACATTGCAACAAAATGTGTAAAAGTGTCTGATAGAAATGGATAATGATGGAATATTTCTGATAGTGATTTATTTAACATGTCGTCTGGAAAGGACTTGTAACTAGAAATACTTGCTGCTTTTTCTTTTTTTTTTTTTTTTTTTTTTTTTTTTTTTTTTACCCCAACAATGGAAACTTTTCCTCTGCTCGTCCATTTCACTAAGTCACTATTCTATGCTTTGTTTCTTTCCTCCATGACTGGCGATTTTACTCCACACTAAACCCGCACTGATCTGTTGTCGTGAAAGCCACTTCTGTGGTCGCCTAGACGACACGCAACGCACCATAGCAACACTGTTTGTGTGGGAGCCTTTGGGTCTTCTGGAGTCAACACAACTCCTGCATTGGTTTTTGGAGTCATGGTCACATTTTGACAGTAATGTTGTGTAGTGTCTTTAGTGTTTTTAAATGCCACAGCGCTATTGATTGAATTTTGGACTCCGCTTGGTCAGAACTTGTTAAATCATTTTCTGTAACAGCAGTTCTGACCATTCGTTTCAAGGCCAATCACAGGTTTATATTATATAAAGGTATCTATTATAAACACGTCGGTGTTTCCGTAGTAACGGATAATTCACAGGCACCTGTAATTTGGATGCTGTACGTTCACTGGTCTTTCTAACACTATGATTAATAGTAAATGGTTTAAAAACATGGACAGTTATTTATGGAAGGAGTCTCCAGTGTCGGAGGTAAAGCCGCATGTTGGAGGATGTTGTTTGCAGGTTGTTCCTTGTCTAAAAGCCACACGCAGGAGGGTGGCGCAGGATTACGTGACACCCGGCACTGCTGCAGATACAGTGGCGACGGTGAAACACAAACGCGCTAAAAGACAGGACAATATCATTACCTCACGTTCACGTTGACGAATGTTTGTTTGCACAAGCCTGTTTAACCGAGCTTGGATCGGCCGGATAATTGTCTTTAATCACAGGTCTGTTGTTGGATCTTCAATGTTCTAATATAGCCCAGTATTTTAGAACCGTAGAATACATTGTGGTGAGTAATAATTTGAAACCTTGAAATCGCATTTTCTAAAACCAGCTTTGGTGATCACATGGTACACAAACGAAGTAGGAGTGCGTGATGATGGGACGTGAACAGTGTTTGAAATCCTCAGCATTATTCCTGCTCTTGAACCTCTCGTACCAGTACAACACACCACGTCCATATCACTGCTGTAGTGAAAAGGATGCATCATCCACGTGATGTGCACTGTTGTTGATGGACAGTGTAGAGGAGGACTGACAGATTAGACAGGTTATACTTGTATACTGGTAACTGAGTTTATATCAAAGGCGATGTTGAGCTTTACAGTTTCTCAGGAACGTGACAGGCTGCAGGGCTGTTTTTTTTTTTTTTGTTTGGGTTTTTTTTGTCTTTTTAACTATGACAAAGTGAGCGAATTAACGTTTTATATAAAACATACTAATAGGGATGATTTGCTATGTTGACGTGCCCCAGTTATGAGCGTGCGCACACAGTGCCCTGTTATGAACTGGCACCACATTGAGAGTATTCTGGATCCACCTGATGCGGATAAAGCCTCCTAACCTGTCCAGGAGTACACTATTCCACGTTAAGCAGTACACACACTACAGTGTCGCTTGGCTTATTAGGAGGGTGTTTTTTTTTTTTGTTTTTTTTTTAAACCCCCTGTATTTATTAGGTATGTATATCTGGTACTTCATAAACTCTTAACCATGTATATGGTTTCTTCATATTTTGAACAGAATATATATTTTTCCCCTTCCTACAGCCATTACTGAGCTCTGTATTAGATACAAGTGAGCCTTGTTTAGTTCATGGCATGTGGCGATATTTCCTAAGGAAAACTGGCACATTTCAGGAGTATTTGGCCTGTCTTTAGTCATGGAAAACATTCGCACATTTGTGTCATAATGTTTTTGTAAAGAAAGTGCAGCATGCAGTTAACTGAAATGAGGCCATACAATAGGCTTCTGTTTCTGAAAGTGGCGTGTTTGAACACATTTCTCTCTCCCTTTGCAGACCAGGCGTTCGTCACCTTGGCCACGAACGATAAATATGCTAAAGGAGCAATGGTGCTGGGGAAGTCCCTGCGGAACCATAAGACCTCCAAGAAGCTGGTGGTGCTCATCGGACCCCACGTGTCGGAACCGCCCAGGTACGCATCACTCAGTGGGTTGGCATGAGTAAGCTGGAATCAGATGTGCGTGTTTAAATTATGAGCTGTTGGACCGTGGCGTTCACACCTGCAAATAATGAGAGAGGCAGAATAATGAAATGTCTCGTGTGTGAGTTGATTTGATATAGGTATACTCACTCAAGTATGTACAGGACGCGTGTATAACAAAATAACCAACTACAATGGTTAGCCAGTCAAATTTAAAACAAAAGCACAATACAGATTTATTTTTTTCCTCTCCAGATCGGAAAATAAAACATGTTGACTACAAAATAGCTAGCGCTTCAGCAATACTTCAAGAAATTCCAGCTGCTGTAATAGAGTAGTGGTTTGGTCTGGTCAGGTCACTTCCTGTTGCGCCTCAAGAGATGCTCTAAAATCTTTATAGGCCCAGCACTCTTGACCAATGATGCATCATGTACTGTTGCGAAAAGGCGTGGAAAACGCAACCGACCATATGAGCATTAGGACACATTAGCATATTGCATAATTCCTGATGGGTGCTTAAGACACTTCACTAAGTAGTGATGTGATTTCCTGAGGCAGGGCAGAATTTGTAAATGTGTGGAATGGAGAAGTCTGGATAACACTCTCCCGAAACCACTGAGCAGTGGGTATCTTATTATTATTATTATTATAGACGCTTTTTTATGGTGGATTATTGGCCCAAATTCTGCTAGCTGACTTTCCCAGGAATGTTTTTATAGTATGTTGTGGCGGAAGCGGAGTTTCAGAGATTAACTGAAGCTGACTCGCTCAAGATGCATTCATTGCATGTGTGGACTTGTATTACACAATTGTGACTCAGGTGTTTGGTTCAGGTGATTAGTGACGGACTTCGATTCGTGATGATAAAAATAGAGTACTGCGCTTGCCAATGTGATATGTATATGGCGTTAGCACAACGTTACATTGGGGTGTCGAAATGCATACCGTCTCAATGCTGTATTGGTAAGGTCCATTAGGAGATCTCAACAGTCGTAACTTTGTGGGACGCACTGTACAGTGAACTCCGTATAATTGGGTGCCAGTGCATCACCGGCGCATATTTTTTATTTAAGTGTAATAGACCTGTTAGAATTCGTCGTCTCTGCGATTGGATGATTCAACGACCGTTGCGAAATCAGTGTTTCAAGACTGAATGTGTAAGCTGGTATTGAGCAATTTGCAGGAAATTTCGTCGGAGGATGATTGTCAAGGTGTTACTTTTGCCGCGATGTTCCACTTTGCAGATCATGCTTCTTGTCTCATTTGGCCAATATTTGGGATGGACTGCTTGGTAGCTGTTAAAAGAGCTGAAGTAAAGTCTTTGTTCAATTTTAGCATTTAGGCTTCCAAATCCAGGAAGTCCAGATGCTGAGGCTGGATCTGAAATCTTCTACTAGGACATCATAATTTTAGGTTTGGGAAAAATATTCCAATGAAAGTTGGTCAAATTTGGACAAACTTGTTTCCTTATTTTTGGATTTTAAGTAATTAAAGAAAGCTCGTCCAGGTGTTGTCTGTGAATAAGAATAAATCTTACATTTGTCATGCATTTGGCGCTTAATGGTGATGACCGTCTTTTTAAAAAGTCTTAAAGTCTAGATCAAGGGTTTCGTATTGAACTAGAAGCTTCCTCGGTTTGCCACGGTCACCACAAGCTTGCTTATTAGGGACACAAATTCATACGTTTAACATTTATAACCAGATTTTTAAAAATATTTTTGTGAAGCTGCTTCGACACTTCGAGACAAATGTAATTGAATTGAGCATGAAGTCCAGTTTGAAAGAAGCAAGTCTAATGATCTGTTTTAAGATATCAGTTCTTTCAATGCATTGTAATATTCCGTTGTTCAGAGAGCTGCTTCTTTTTATTTATTTTTTTAAATAAATGAATATGCACCAGGCTGCAATGACGCTCGGCAGGTTCTGCTCCTGAAGTCCACGTCTCTCCCTTGACTCGTTCCCTCACCCCCTTTAAGTAGTCATCTAGCCAAAGTCACTTGAGCGAGTAGAGTAATGAACCCGCTTGAGATGTCGTCTTGCCCTTGGCGTCAGGGAGTCCCTGAAGGGAGGGCTTGTTAAAGAGAGCATTGTCACGGGGCCAAGGTTCATGGATGTGCGAGCCAGTTCTGCAAAGTATCCGGTGTCCGCTTTTAGTCTGCAGTAGTACTCAGTCCTGAGTGCTGGTTCTGCTACACTGCTGAGTCAGGATTCTGTTCTCCAGCTTTCAGTTCACTCCGATGAGTTGCAGCCTTTAGCAAGTGTATTGCTAAACCCCTTAAGATTTCCAGGTTTTTATATATCGCTGAACTGATTCCTGTGTAACATCCTGTGTAAATTGCGTACTCCGCTTGCTCTTGGTGAATTCTTGTTCACTGCTGTGGTATTTAACCAGAACAAAAATGTCGCAATGTGAGGTCTGCCAATGTGAACGCGCTTACCTTTTCTAACTTGGCTTCATTTCACGCCACCTAATGTTCTCTGTGTTTAATGACTTAATACTTGGTTAGCCATGGCTAAACCTGTCTGGGGTTAATATTCATCTGGATGCCGGTAAACTGATCAGCTTAAGCTGCTGAACATGATCTCAGGATTACAGGGTGTATGAGAGTTCATTAGTGTGTTTGCGTAGTGCATTTACTTGACATGGATTTATTTTTATAGGGCTTACTTGGCTAGCTAGCGTAATATTTTTTAACAATGAGCTAGATGGATGTTTTAAATGGGGAATTCTTGAGGACAAGAACTTGTTTGGTTGTTCCAAGACCATGCATTTATTAATCGTTTGGGAAGATGGGGAATGTTTGAACGAGTGCTACATATGAAATGTTCTCTAGAATCTGTATCTAATTTCGGAAAATGTATCGTTTGCCAAGTCCACTGAAGTCATGAACATGAACGTAGATGAGGGGGAACTGTCATTTGCGTTGTCTTTTTGCAGACCTTTGCTTCAAAATTAAGATGTTGGAATGGTGAAACGGCAATTGACAGTATTTTCTTAAAGTACATTTAATATAGATTTCCTGCATTTCTTTGTTTGTAAAAACTGACCCTCAGAGTTGGTATTAAGGCTAAGGGAAATGGGTCTACATGATATTAAGTGTTTTTTTGGGTTTTTTTTTGTTTTATTTCCCACCCTCTCTTCCCCAATAAATATTGTGGACTTTGTACCTGTAGATCACGAACTTGCTCTGTTCCTCAGAGTAATAAGTGGCTGACTGGGACGACAAAAGCTCTACCAGTTTGGTTGGCAGTTTGGGCGGAATCGGCATGTCCGTGCCAAAAATTCAGTGCCGGTGTAGAGCGAATAGGTGGAACTTAGCCTGCAAACACTTTTTTTGAGAAAAACGTATTCATTTGAACCAAAGCAGATTTTCTGGAGGACCCCAGTACTTTTTTGTTATTATTATTATTTTTTAATTATTTTTATGTGCACACCATTCATGCTCCTGAGGCCCCCCTGAACACACGCGCCCCCTCACCCCCTTTTTCTTTCCCCCCATCATTGTACAAAGAAAGTCTAGGTGAATCTCGGATGAGTCTCTTAACACAAATAAGCCAGTATGTATCTGAGGACTACTTTGGTTTCATTGTTCATAATTTCTAGGAAAGCTTTTTGGGAATTTTGTACTCCTCCAGTCTGCAGCTCTCTCTAGAACGCCTTTGTTTCTCTGTAAAAACAAACTGTGTAGCGCACTACGGTAGCGGCACGTTACCCATCACGTACAGGTGGTTGTGGTTGTCTGCTTGGTATTCTCCTTCCAAACAATCCTTTGTGTTGAAAAGGTGTGCGCGCTCATTCCTCTTCCAACATGATGATCTTGGCTCAAACATGTACGACCGTTGCAGGTTGCACTAACTTGGTCTGAAACGCAGTGTAATACACAGGAAGCGCGAGTGAGCGACCATTTGGACATATCAAGGCGTGTGCGTGAGCAAGAGAGTTGTTCAATATCAACATGTGCATCGAATCAAGACTCAAGCCATTTCATGTGCACTTGGTTTGTGCACAACAGGGTTATGGCATGTCCTGGAAGCTCCACCCCGTTCCCCCGTCACACATGCTCTCGACACGCGCAGGCTCCCTCGCTCTCGGTCACAGTAAATTGAGAATTTTGTCACTTCATTAATGTGAAATACAGTCTATTGGAGTATGTTCGACTATTATGACCGTGGACAACTAAAATAAAGTCCAGCCAAAGTGGTCCCTTGCAATCAGGTTTTTCAGGTTCATCAGCTGAAAAAGGACAAATTTGTCGTCGTCCCACCATGATTAAAATTAAATCATGAGCAAGGAGAAGGCGATTTTGTGCAAACCTGGTGTACAGATCTGGTATTACATCCTGCCTGTGCAACCTTTTTAACTTTTAAAAACAGCACTTTCTTAACCTGATAACTCTTATTATAACTGTATATTAAGTGTCAAATAAGGGAAAGATGGCCGTGATGTGCTGACAGGAGGTGGTCTGGTCCTCTGCAGGGCAGTGCTTCAGACGCTGTATGATGAGGTCAGGCTGGTGGACGTGTTGGACAGTGGAGACACCGCGCACCTGGCCATGATGCAGAGACCAGACCTGGGAGTGACCTTCACCAAGCTGCACTGCTGGACACTCACGCACTACTCCAAATGTGTGTTTATGGATGCAGACACCATGGTGAGAGTCCGGACGAGACGTCGCTGTCTGAGCAGAGGCTTGGGGCTCCGGCACGGCGTTTCGTCAAGGCATTGTATGCGATTCGTGTGGTGTTGTGGGTTATTCTGTGTGATTTGGGTGGAAGGCTGTACATCCTCAAACATTTTTGGCCAATGAATCCATGTGTAATTTTCAATTTTAAAGAGTGCCATTATAGACGCTGCGTTTCTGTGGTTTAATCTCAGTTTGACGTTCTGCAGTACATAAAGAATTCAATGGCATTTTATGATCCCCTGTGTAGTGAGCATATGCAGTGAATTCAGAATTCGGTGTTGCTTAAATTGTTAAAGAAGGCGAATGGAAGATTGCAGGTTTATGAATGTGACCCAAACTCTAACAAATACCTCAATCTTTCTTTTTTTTTTTCCTTTCTGAAGTGAAAATGTTTATATAAAGGTTTGGGTGTTTTTGTTATTATTTAAAAAAAAAATTTTTCCCCTAAATATATTTTTATACTTTATTGTATTTTATTTATTTATTTATTTTACTATTTATATTGATTATGTGAAAGCTGTTGGTGCGTTATGTTTGTTTTTTGTTTAGCTGTTTTTATTTTTCTTTTTTTCCTTCCCCTCTCTCTAGGTGCTTCAATTAAAAAAAAAAAAAAAATAAATAAATAAATAAAGTTTTAGGTCTTAAATTAAATATCAGAAGGATCTCTATATCCGCTGATACTCGGTTCCATTATCGGAAAAGCGAACATTACTCTACCCCTTACTCGTCACGCTGGGATAATTTACATTATATATGCTCGCTGCGTAGGTGGTATAAAATGAGTCCTAACGTTCAAATGTTTTTGATTGTTAAATCTTAAGTCATTAATATTCAGATGTAATTTTAATGGAATCAGACCGCTCTGTTTATGCTCGTGCCATAATGTTTTTTTTTATTATTATTATTTATATCTGTTATTACTGTATGTTATTTTGTGTTTAGGCAGTAGCGAACATTGATGAGCTGTTTGACCGAGAGGAGTTATCAGCGGCTCCGGATCCCGGGTGGCCCGACTGCTTCAACTCCGGCGTGTTCGTCTTCCACCCTTCCAATGAGACCTACGACAAACTCCTTCAGTACTGTACGGAGCACGGCAGCTTTGACGGCAAGTAACCCTCTGCTTTTTGTGTGTATGGCAGAAAAGCTTGGATTTAGATCCATTACGACATCTGTATCTACTGTAGGCGGGCCTGCTCACGAATGAGCTCCCTCTGTGTGTGGATTGTAAATCTGCTTTGGAACGTGAGCCATGCTTGAGCTCTCTCTTATGTGCTTTATTACTCTGAGGGCTGAGATGTAAGCCAATAAGGTCAAATGTAGACCGTTCACACACTATTGAGGTAAAATGGAAGGCAAAGGGTTTCCAGGGTTTCTGACGTCTTACCAGGTTTGCAGTCATAGAAAACACCTGGAAAAATAAGCACATGAAGGTGTCTTAGAAATAATATTAAGGTTTAGTGGGGTGTTTTCAAACCACATTTCTTTATAAAATTGCAAGGAAATCTCTTTAGTGGAGATCTTTGGGTGGGAGGGGCTAGAATTTGACCATCAGGTTAAACTTTGCCATCAAATTATATGCAGTGGAGCGTGGGTGTGTCTGGAAGGTGGGCGTGTCCATGTAAATCGGTTAGCATGGGCTGTTTAGGGGTTGTATAGTTTAGTTAACCCGTTCAGGTCTGTGACATGTCTTGTGTATCACTGACGTTATTTGGTGTGGAGTTATGTAGTCTTATTCTTTTGCGGTTTGGTTTTTCAAGACGTGAGTTGTTGTGCTATAGAAGAACTGGTGCAGAACTTGCAATCACAACCTTTCATCTGATCATGTTTTGTTATCCAGTAACAGGTCAGATCTAAGGGCTAGTTATAGCCTAAGTAGCAAAAAAAAACAAAAAAAACAATGATGTTTAAAGATGTTAAAGAATATTGAGTTATTCAATGTAAGGAACACTTGTCCTATTTACAGTTATTCAGAATGTTCTGGAATGCAAGTTTCTACAAGGAATGTGAAATGAACATGGTGTGACGTTTTTGTGTATTTAAAAGCCACTTCTCGGCGCACACTCGTACATTTGTGTCCCTTAGTTGTTACCCTGTGGGGGGGGGGGGGGGGGGGGGGGGGGGGGGGGGGGGGGGGGGGGGG
>JAQQZR010000033.1:25739123-25756983 GCA_030068235.1 Notoglanidium macrostoma | reverse complement strand
ATGTTTCCGCTAGGTCAGCGGACGGCCTAGCCGATGCCAGACATGTGGTGTTGGATTAAGCTTTCATTGACCTGGAAGTTTGGCTCCCTGTTTTCTAAGCTGCCTGGCATGTTGCGTCTTTTTTTTTTTTTATTATTATTTATTTATTCATTTTAAAAGCTCATGATCACTTCATTAACTTTTCATTAAGTATTCGGCTCCATTTGAATTCCAGGGCTATGTGAGAAGGGCAAATTGCCGAGTGTGCTCTTGTGTGCTCTGCAGGTGGAGATCAGGGAGTACTCAACGGTTTCTTCAGTGACTGGGCCACAGCAGACATCAGAAAACACCTCCCGTTTATCTACAACATGAGCAGCATAGCACTCTACACTTACCTTCCTGCCTTTAAACAGTAAGTACCACGTCCGGATTATTTATAACTCTACGGTATATGACTTTGCTTCTGTTGAGTTTGAGGATCAGCATGTCCAGCCGAGAGTGTAAAGTTACGAGAAACACGGGTCACATGAACGCTGCTGCCATGTCGTCACAGGCTAGGATCATCAGGTTTCGGGTAGAGCCATGTGCTCTGTTGGAAGACGGGACGGGACGGGACTGAGCGGAAGATTAAATGTCCACCGTGTAGGACTGACTCCGCCAGCTGAATATAGTGTTGCTGATTACAGGACCTCGGCTCTAGGTTTGAGGACTCGGGACACCCCTTAAGCTACAGGAGATCAAGGGCTTAGTCTAATTTCTATTTAAAAGGCCATCACCTTGTCTCTGATGGAAACATGCACCCGCCTGCAGCCAATCAAACGACAGTCTGGTTTTCCTCTGTGACTGCTCTGGGTATTGTATGCCTTGAGCCATGGATTTGGACTAGGGGAATTTTGTCCTGGTGTTTAAAAGCAACTGATCCCAACTTGGCAAACTGATGAAAGCTCTGGTGAAGGAACGTTCATCGTGCAACAGTTGTTGATTTTGCGGTTCTGTAAACTGTTGTTCGGTTGTTACTCTGCTCATGTGATGACTTGGTATCGCATATCGGAATCACCAGCTCTGTTTATGGAGAACGTGTCCAGTACAAGCTGCCTACTCCATTCACATGGAGCGTATCAGCGATGTAACCGAATACGAAAGCCATGTTACATTTACAGTAAGGCTTGCCAAAAAGGTTTCACAGGGCATCTGGTTGAAACTGGAGGTGTTTATCGGGACTGGCATCCTGTGCCAAAAAGTCATGAGTGTGAGGATTTTACTTTCGTGTGCGTACGTGGTTGGATACAGATCTTGTTGGACAATACCATGTTTAACTTGAATATACAGTGTTCATTCATGCATCCTTAGTCATTTTCCTGGTCAGGCTCAGAGTGGTTTAAATTAGGCTACTGGTTTGTTTGTAGTTTGAGAAACCCATATAACTCTGTAGTTGAGCTCATTTATGAACTGCAGTGATGGCTGAGGTTGAGGAACTGTCAGAGTTGGAATTAACTCCTCTTTCCTACTTCTGGTTTCTCCAGTTTTTTGGGGTGTTGGAGTTGCTGCCTACACTGTGGAAGTGTAATGCAATAGTATTACATCAGTTACCTTTAGACTTCTTGCATTGCAAGGTGCGTTTCAGGCCTTTTATCCGACGCGGGGATTTTAGTTCCGGCTTCAACGAGGGTATCTTCCTGTGGACTAGAAGTCTGATGATTGCTGGATTATGATTCTGTTTTAGAAAATTAAAAATACAAGATTTTTTTTGTGCAGGTGTAAAACGGTGCTCTGACATGAACCATTTTGTCTTAGTAATATGACTACACTCGAAATATTAAATTCTTATCTAATTTTTTTTTTCTTTTTTTAAATAAAATTCTTTATTCCCCCTCCTAAGAATAAAGGGCCTAAAATCTTTTACTAGTGTCACTAATCAATAAGCTTCAACTAGGCTACAGTCTACTAAAGTCAACAGAAACCGCATCAGCTTTAACCACATCCATTCCTCAGGTATGGCGCGAACGCCAAGGTGGTGCACTTCCTTGGAAAGACGAAGCCGTGGAGTTACACCTACGACCCTAATCAGAGGAGAGTGCAGGGGAACGTGCAGGAAGCTTCAGCGCACCCTGGCTATCTCCTGGAGTGGTGGCGTCTTTACAGCAGATGTGTGCTTCCCCTGAAGCAGCAGGATTATGACCACACTGACCAGCCTTTTGAGATTAGCTTTCAGGTGAGTGTTAAACACCAGCGAGCACTATGATCTATGATACTGAACCACTGGGGCGTATAAAATGCCAGCTGTGTTCTGTCATGAGGTAGGTAAATGCTAAAGCGCTTTCAGGTTTATGAATCACCAGATTTGTGTCCTTTCAGTCTGTAAAGCATCTACTAAATGTCCGCGTCGGTACAGTTCTAAAGAAGACTTCTTAAGTTCTACAAAACTTTTCCACTTGCCTGGAAAGGCATTAATGCTGTTCAGCACATTGTAATTGATTCATTTTCTTTAACAGCCGCTCTGACCTTAGTGCAGCTGCAAATCACAGGTTTGCTGTATATTAATGTTCTCGTTCTAACGTTACCGTGTCTGTAGGAACACCTTACACAGCGACTTGTATGGCAGAAGCGCCCCAAACTACAACTAATATCAATGGATTCAAATGTGTTATTCAGCAAAACAAAACTTAACGTTGATATGGTGAATTCTTCTGGGCATTTATTTAGCGTTTATGAAAGGACACGTCTCGGTGTACGTGAAAAGTAAGCAGTATCTTTTTCATTTTTCCAAAGTCTTCAGGACGGATGTAGTTTCTCAGTAATATGACAATGAGCTCGCTTTTATTTATTTATTTTATTTTTATTTTTTGTCTTGCGTTCAAGCGAAAATGAAGGAATGAGTGTTTATAGCTGCTATAACGAGGGATAACAGGATCTAGATTTTTTTTCCATAGGCATACTAAAGATTTTAATGCCAATATTAATGGATTAAAAAAGTATGGTGTCATTCTTTAGTACGCAAAACGTTATTGGAAAATCAACTTCTGGGCGGTTAATATGTTATATAGGTTATATGTACAACTTTTGTCAAAAATGCTATGCAAATAAAATTGACTAGACATGGAGTTATTTTGGCTTCAAGATGGATGCGTGTTCTGAAAAGTGTCTTATGTCTGAAATACTGAACAACCCAACAAGGACATTTTGAAGCGAGTGTGTGATTTGGACACGCAGTTTGTAGAGCGATTTAGCAAAGTTAGGACAGCAAAAACTGTACACAGACTTGCCTGTTAAATTAAAAGTGTGTGTTTGAGTGTGAGCGCACGTTTTCACGTTTCATTGCCTGTTTTGTTCTAACAGGAGGAGATTCAGCCTCAGGCCCTGCCCGGCCCGCCGCCTCTTTCCTCAGCTGAGCGTAAGCAGCGCTGGGAGCAGGGCCAAGCCGACTACATGGGAATGGACTCTTTTGACAACATCGAGAAAAAGCTGGCTGCTTTCCTGAAATAAGGAAGTGGTGGGGGGGAGGGGCGTGATGTTGTGAAAGGGCTCCTTTACAGTTTTAGAGTGATGGTTTTGATATGTGAGTGTAGATCCCATGGCTACAGTGCCATTCTGACTGGTTTTCCTTCAGCTATGCAGAACCGTCACTGCAGCGTGCCAACCTCGCCACCAATTTTCTTTCTTAAAAACTTTTGTACACTGTGAAACTGGTATTCATTTTGACTTCGTGCTCTTCACCAAAAAAAAACCCTAGATAAAACTTTTCTTTCAATTCCAGATAGTCATGTTTTATAAATTAAGCCGAATTCCACTGTTTACACAGAGGAGGTGACGCTTTAATAGCACAGATTTCCGAGACCGCGTTGGTTAAGTGTTCTCACGTACACCAGTGAGAAGCGTCCAAGTCTGTCGATGCAGATCACATGACTCGCTTTCGTCATCGCTCAGCAGTGACATCTGTTCAAGCACTTTTTATTTAAAGCACTTAGACTTGAACGTAGGGTTTTTTTTCTTTTCTTGCTTGGTCACAATTTGTTGCCTTGGTTTCGCCCAATGTTTATGGTTGCTCACAGTAAATCTGAGTTTTCATGCATTTAAGTCTATAGCATTGTGCATGTCTGCATTAGTCCATGTCCACATAATGCGGGGTGAGTGCGCTTCACCTCATCTGATGCTGCTGTCCTCTCTCTCTCTCATTGCAAATGTCTTACATTTTCATCGGCACAATAAACATTGGTGAGATTGTTAAACATTGTGTGTCTTGTGCTCTGTTACATCGTGGTTCTGTGTTGATTCTTTAGGGCTACACCCTAAAGCACAACTGAAACAAAATGCCTTCTAACCCTTCCCAGATTGATGAACAGCAAACTTGCATCTCTGAGCTCATGGCTGATCTCCTTTCTTCTTGGAACGATCTAGACACATGGCTGAGTGTTCCAGAACACCAACCTGCCAAAAAAAAAAGTTCTGCTTTCATTAACACTTCGTGATTAACTAATCTCATGCATTTCATTAGTAACACCAGGCTGCCAAGTCCTCTTTTATTAGTTGTAGAAGTAGGAAGGGTGTACTTATTTATTTATTTTTTTCCCTTACCTGGTTTCTGAATGTTGGTTAATTTTTTTGTGGGGAAAATGATTACATATTGAAGTGTTGTGTATTTTGTCACCTGAGGTTATTTATTTTTAATAGAAGTTGGTAAGGACCCCACACTTGTTTAAGCCCTGATAAATAACCTAGAATTAAATGAGGGTGCACTTTCTTTTTCCATGACCGTTTAGTAAAGGTTTTTTATTTATTTATTGTTTTTTAAGCCTTGATTTAAATACAAACACACCCTGTCTAAGGTTAACTGTACTTGCCATAATTTAAGTGCAAAAGTGTTTTTTATTTATTTTTATTTTTACTTGATTCCTGAAAGTGCACTTGAGTTGTAGAAAGACAGAAATACCAAGCATTGGGACCCTTTAGTTTGTAGTTTGGTGTTTCAGTCCTCTACTTTTAGTTTCTCTTCTAAAGGCATTTTGTGGGGAAAAGTATGATGGCGCAAATAACCCACCCCGTTCTCCCGTTCATTAATCCTGTGACTGTAGTTCCCATGTGCCTTCTCCATCACTGCTGATGTGATGTGATCACTGCTGAAATGAGGTGTGTCTGGAAGACATCAAACCAAATTCAGATCAAATCTAGACCGTGTGTCACTCTGTAGTCACATGACTGTCTCTTATAAGCTGCACAAATCTACAGTCCGGGTTCGAAAGATCAGCTCTCGCATCTCTTAATTTGATCATATCCGAGCTCGGACACTTAAATGTCACCCTGCAAAGTGGGCGGAACTTATTTACTGAGCAAGCTGATGAAAACATCATTGCACTCCTTTCTTTGGCAACCGGCGAGATTGAGGAAACACTCATGTTCAGTGTGTAATCTTTAACGAAATCAGGCCTTCACTGACTCATGTAGACTTGGAGTTTCATGCAAATGTGTTGATCAAGTTATAATCAAAGATTGTCCTGTTCTCTACTTATTCACATTCTGCTCACATCCTTTCAACACACATTTCAAATCATTTCACTACATGTGTAAGAGTAATCCTGTTCTCCAGTGGCATGCAGAGGTTCCCTTCCGAGTGTGGTTTCTTGTCTTCTCACCGCGGTCACCTCTGAATTGCTCCTTAGCGGTCTATATCTGCATCTCTGCGAAGCTTTCTGATGTGTATTGTTGATATGCTTTACTTTTTTCCAGTTAGCAGATTATTTTGGACGTGTAACACGGTTACTGCTGCTTATCAGATTGGCTCCTCTAACGGCAAACAAGTGCTCAGAGTGTAACTGTGGTCGACCCATCTGTAATTGTCACATTGACACAAAAGGAGTTTGAGTAAAAGGGGGCATGACGACAAGAATAATGTTGCATTGCTCTTTAATGTGTGTATGCGTGTGTGTGTGTGTATGCGTGTGTGTGTGTATATGCGTATGCGTGTGTGTGTGTATATGCGTGTGTGTGTGTGTGTGTGTGTGTGTATATGCGCGTGTGTGTGTGTATCTGCGCGTGTGTGTGTGTATATGCGCGTGTGTGTGTGTATATGCGCGTGTGTGTGTGTATATGCGTGTGTGTGTGTATATGCGTGTGCGTGTATATGCGTGTGCGTGTGTGCGCGCGCATGTATGCGTGTGTGTGTGTGTGCGCGCATGTATGCGTGTGTGTATATGCGTGTGCGTGTGTGTATGTGCGTGTGTATGTGTGTATATATGTATGTATATGTGTGCGTGTGTGTATGCGTATATGCGTGTGTATATGCGTGTATGTGTATATGCGTGTGTGTGTGTGTATGTGTATATATGTGTATGCGTGAATTTATATAAATATAATATAGGTGACCATAACTGAGTTTCCCTGAGTACCGAGCCCTGGGAGAGCAGTGATGTACATCTATAGAGTAGGATTATTTGTTAATGGATACATGATTTATTCATTTTAGATCAATTTATTTGATGGGATTTCTGTATCTGTCTTTGCTTTGCTCATGTGTGTTTCCTTTCTTAGCCTTGGGCATTATCTATCCAGTCTAGCGCATATCGTCTTACGCGCGCACACACACACACACACACACGAGTATAAAAACCTGCTGTGTCCAACTTTTATTTAGACTATAGAACACCCAGGTTGTCTTCATGCATGCAATAAATCATCTTTTATTATAACCTGGCTCTTGGTCTCCTCTTCTTACTTCTGATGAAACTGTAGTATTTTGATGGTCATCCAGAAAGAGTTACAGCAACACGCTGTTCCTGTATTTAAAGGTGCATTAGAGAAGATTTCTCCAAACTTGTCAAGATTACCTCTCTATCAGTTAAGTAGGTGGAGTTGAATAAGATTTCTTTTTTTTTTTTTTTTGGGCCCACACATGAGCACAGCTAGTTAGCATGCTAGCTAGAGTTAACATTAGCAAAGATGGTCATGACATCACATTGTTTAACATGATAAACATGTAAAATTCAGCTCCTAATGATTTCTGAGAATGGTCGCAAGTGCAGTCGCTGCCCTTTTTCCTTGTAAGCTCTTATGAGCGCTAAGCTGCAATGTTAGCAGGGTGTGAAGGAGTGCCTTAAATGACTGAAAGGATAGTCCTGTAAACACGTACATGCATTCCAGTTTGATAAAGAGGTTATCTCCGACACGTAATACTTTTCTCCTGAGGTCACATGCAGATCCTGATCTAGTCTCTATAACCCTAGGATCAGACTACATGAATTCAGCCTGATTTTGACACAATTTGGTCAGGCATTGAGCCCAAATATGAACATCAGGAATAACAAACAGACCTCGTAGTGTGACATAATCGAGGAACACTGACGTGGGTTCTGGGATGCTTCATGAAACCCTGATGAAAAGTCTAGCGTTTCGGTCTCTGATGTTTTTTTTTTTGTGTTTTCTCGTCTATTTTGACAACTCCTACGATGTGTTCCTTGACATTCCTTCTGTAGCCATGATTGACAATTTCTTGACCCTCGTCCCCGATGACACGCAAGGACGTGCGTGATGATTGGCCAGGGTTAAACTTCTAGTGTTGCCAGCCTCTTGATCAAAACACAGCAAGAATTTATGGCACTGTGATCACCTAAGCTTCCAGAGGTTTCTCTGGATGGAACAAATATTATACCAGTAGGATAAAATATATAGAAGCATTTTTGTATCTGTTGGTATATATTGTATGGATGGATCTCCTCTCATGTAGCAGAGCAGTTTGCAGTATGAGAAGAGGTCAGAGAAGATTTCAAAGGTGTCATGATAAATATGTGAGTGAAACAGCGGATACCGTGAGATGGGATGTTACAGACGATTGTCCTGGCCGCAGTGTGTAACACCATGTGCCTGTTTCCTGTGCTCTGCTGTTGTGCTCCAATGCCAGTGTAAAAATACCAAAATGGCTTCTTTGTTTAAGAGAGGGAAAAAAAACCCTCCATGTCCTCATTAGAAACCATGCAGGACCTCCTACAAACGTTTGCATGTCTATGCACATTTGATAATTCCAGATAGGAGATAATCTAAAGTGACGGTACTTCTAAAGATGAGTATGCACATTGGACAGACAGAACATTCAGTCATCCTGTAATTTAAATAATCAAGTCTGGTGTCCTGTTCAAGTTTAACAAATAGCAGCCATGAACAGAGCAGTCAGTAAACCAGCCTGCATGCTCAGGTTTAATAGTGCCTCTCAGTGGATATGATCAGGGCTGCATGTCCAACTTTTTTTCTACAATGTGTTACGTATGTTTACAGCCAAATTTCAACATTTTGTAATAGTGATAATAATAGTAATAGCATGCTAGTAGGTTATTATTAATAGTAATGTGTATCACAGACACCTTTCATGCCCTAGAGATCTTTTAGTTCTTATAATATACAGTCATTAGACTGGTCACATGAATTTATATCAAACATCAATAACAGCTGGCCAATAAATAGTCATCATTGTGGGCCTAATGTGTTCATGGAAAATTGGAATAAAATCATGGAATAAAAACCACTAATAAATCGCTAGAATATTATTGCTCACCTTTAAAGGTCCACTATGTAGGATTGATCACCTGAATGCCCCTCCCTTACCCCTCTCGTTCTAAGCGTGTATTAGAGTGTACTTCCGACTACTTACATTCACACTCCATTTCTTTTTTTCTGTTCTAAATAATAAGTATGATCCTCTATTTTTCAAAATTTGGGTTCTCGGACTTGTTTTCCAGCACCAGCAAACACTGATTCCTCTTCTTTCTTCCTCCTGGTCTTCCTTTCTTCTTCTCTGTCGTCCTTTCGGTGTTCCCTTCCAGATTTATGATGCTACTTGTAAAAATGAGAAATGCAGAAGAATCTCTCTCGAGGTTTGTCCGTTCTGGGCTTCTGTAGCGGCGCAACATGGCGGCTCGGTGGAAGAGGACCCGCTCCATATGTGGCTATAAAGGGCTCATTCTGAGCTTATGAAAAACACAAAGATTCTTAGTTTCCGGTAATAATACACTGATGAAAACACTGATGAAAATGGATTGTATATTATGGAATAAATACTCAGTTTCTGCTAATAGATACCCACACAGAGGACCTTTAAATATTTATACTTGGGCTGTGTTAGGTAAAACAAATCAAGGTTGAGGTGGTCCTTAGGTTTTATTTTACAGTTTCAGAAGTCCCTGCAGTAAATAAAACCAATTCTTATATCCATATGTTATATTAAATAATTTCTTTCCTCATATTCCCGTTTAAACACACTTCCACGAGCTTGTTTATCTGCAAGGCATTTGAAGTGCAGTTACAGGGCCTCGTCCCACTCCGCTCCAACCTCCCTATGTAGGTGACCTACAGCAGATACACAGAGGTCGCTGCAGTGCACTAGGTGTAGAATAATATTCGGTGTGTTTGGGACGCGGCCCAACTCCAACCTTCCTTGTAGCCTCTCCTCCTCCCCCTCAGTCAGACAGCAAGATGGCTTCACAACCGCTGGTTCGTGCCGCGCTGCTCGTCGCTTTCTCGGTCTTCTTCACGCTCCTGCTGGCCTTTGCGCTGCCTGCGGTACTCACCTGGCTCGCGCAGTGTGCGGGTTTCGGGGAGGAAGCCGGGGCCACGCACTTTCTCGCGCTGCTCTACGCGCTCTTCGTGCTGTTCGTGGCCATGCCCAGGATCCCGCGCGGGTCCGTGTCGGTAAGCAAGCGCCCACAATGTCTTATATTCATGTTTATATTTATACATACATGCACACACTATACACAAACACCGCTTTATTATCTTTTAAATCGTAAACCGAAGCTGCCGTAAACAGTCGTAAAAACCAAACAGCGTGAATGACCCACTGTATCGGTTACCATAGTTACCACAGGTAACATACTGTTTATGTATAGTATCACGGCGCGCGCTGTTAGATGCACAGGAGACAAGTGTTATTTACAATAAACATTATAATCTCGTGTTTCTTTTCTAACGAGTCCTAAACATTCCTACTGTCCAAATTGTGCTTTTTTTAATTTATTTTTATTTAACGTAGTTTCTATTTTTAGTGCGTTAGTACATCTAAAATAACCCTTTAGTCAAAACTGGTGTTTCTAAGTGTCTTATTTATACCAGTTTTATTTATAAACACCAATATTACCGTATACTTGTGAGGAAAGAAAAAGAAAAGAAATAGTTTTATAGATTTCGTTTTGACAGCTCATCCTGTACTGTTCTTGCGTTCGTCCAATCAGATGCTCTCTCCGCCCTAGGGGGCGTGTCTTACTCAGTCGTAGCAGCTTGTTAGCAGTGGCTCATCCATGTGTTTTTAGATGTGTGATTTCCCGAACACTATGCTTTTTCCAGTCATGGTTTGGTTGAGAAAAAATGGTTGGAGTTTTTTTTTATTATTATTATCATTATTATTATTATAAATTTTATTGCAGGGGAATTTGTGCAAACAGTCTGAAACACCTGAGAACATGATTCTGTCTTTATACACCGCCAGGGCTTCATCATTTTATCATTTTAATCTACCACTCGGACATTTCAGATGTCTCCCCGTCACTGTCGATGCTGTTGATGGTCAGATATTTTCCAAACACACTTGACATCCTTGCATTTAGATTGTAATCCTGGTTAAAGTGGATGGAGAGAAATCATCCACAGATAAAAATGCACTCTTTAAGAAAAAACTGTTCTCCTTATTTAGCTAGTTCACTAAGCTGTGTCAGTTTTGTGTAGGTTTGAATTGCAAGACTTGGGATAAATTTGTGGCTTTGCCTGTCTTGCAACTGATTGGGTTTGTTCACTTACTTACTTACCTACCTACATACTTATTGACTCATTCACTCTCTTTCTTACCTACATATGTACTTATTTCCTTTCTGACTTACTTAATGAGTTGCTTATTCTCTTACTAATTGTCTTGCTTGCTTGTCTGGGAATCCTGCAGTTCCTAGAACACACGTTTAGTCCACGTAGCATGAATACATCACGAACCGTCCGGTCTTGCAACACTGCTGGTCGTTGTTCACTTCTCCTCAGTCAGGCTTCTGTAAGCAAGAGAGTGACAAGAAGAAACCTTTTTCTTCAGAATGCATCAAAATATCAGACATTTTTATCGTCAGTCTGATCTGCAAAAACACAGCTAACATTATCTAATCCAGTGGTTAATTTATTATTATTTTCTGTAAGATTGTCTCGTACTAAAACTGAAGCCCTTTCATAAGCAGCCGTCCCGTCTCCATATCGCCTCGGACGAGCTAGCTAAGCAAAACAGAAATTAGCAGCCAACTCATATTAGATAGTAGATATAAGATTAGAGCCTGAAGCTCATGTTTTTCTTCTTAAGCCAGTATTTTTCCATGGTTATAGATTTAAACAGTGTGTCGTAAGGGAGCTGAGGTGCGGCTGTGTCCGGGTCAGAGTCCATGACAGATTAGTAATTTTAAAGCTTTAACTCTTAAAGAGACTGTTAAGCCTGATAAAGAGAAGCACAGATGACATGAATGACAAATGTAACAAAACAGGATTTGAAACGTAATTATCTCCTATTTAGTCGTCACTCGTTGTCATAGCGTTCCTTCTCCAGTATGTCTCATAAACACGGTGTTAAACCTAATTCCCATGCCCTGATTGTCACCACACACTGCGTGGTGGCTTATTTCTTGGGCAAGATATCAAGTTTCACTACTGTTTGTATTTAAATGTCAGATTATACATTAACCCAGCCTGTGAAAATGGAGGGACTGTGTAAAAAAAGATTTTTTTGTTAAACCCCTTGAACCAATGCTGAACGTCTACACTTCACTCACATCTTGATGGCTTCTTCTCAAATCCACTGTCGTGGTCTACAGAGGCACAATTGTGAAAATCGCGACGCTGTCCCGATACTTTTGGAGGGGGCTGCGTATTCCTGTTTTTTTTTTTTTTTTTTTTTTTTTCTTTTAAAAAATTTAATGAACTCTTCACGGTCGGTAAGGCATTTTGTAAGCTTCGTCGGCACCCCAGTACCAGTCCTGCGCATGGTTGTTTTTTTGTTTAAATTAAACACATCAGTTCAATAAAAAGCACTTCCTGATGTGAAACTGCGTGTTCGAAGAAGTACAATGCTAAAATGTGAAAGTGGTCTAACAGGAAGGTAAGAAAGGCTTTCAGTGAGTGACCTTATTGTGTCATTTTCCCCGCAGGTCGAGGGGAAGGCGGTGTTCGTGACTGGATGTGACAGCGGCTTCGGTCACGCTTTAGCCAAACACCTTCATAAACTGGGCTTCACCGTGTTTGCCGGATGCTTCTTGAAGGTAATGAACTCGCCACAGAGCTGCACTCCTTGGGTGAATCATACTAAGAGGAAGTGTGGGGAAAGTGTGACACTTGCACAGTTCTTGAGCATTAACAGTAAGTTTAATTAACTGTGTGATTAAACCATGTCATTCCACCCTTCCCTGGGAATAAATACTGTAGATTATTATATAATAGGCGAAACTGTCAATCAAATTTTGATTGACAAAGGCTTTTTTATTCCCTGAATAATATCCACATACCACAAAAGTGTACATAAATTTTTTTTTCCCCTCCCGAAAGTGAAGCGCTAAAGAGTGCTGAATAGTTTGCAACGATAGTTGCAAAAATAATCCGTGCTAACATTTAAATGGATTATTTATACATAACGCATTGTTAAGGATTTAAACAATAAATCTGACGTCCCTTTAGAAAGCCACAGAGAACCCATAGTTATCCAAAACCCCTATATATATATATATATATATTTAACATCTTTGGGGTTTTTGCATGCACTTGCAGTTTCTTCCTAAATAATGCACAAAACTCAAGAATAGTTTATTTGAACTTTTTCTGAATATATATATCATTTATATTTCGAAGTGGCCTGTCTAAAATACAGTGTATCCGCTGCACTCTTACACTTGAAGACTTTCTCGCTAAGGAACCGGTAATTAGTTCCCGAGTTGAATATCAGTGTAGAAAACTAGTGATGGTGTTGAGTGTGTGAGGTGGTGTTGGCCTACAGGATCAGGCTGGCGAGGGGGCGACGGAGCTGGAGAACATGCACTCTGACAGACTGAAGGTGGTGCAGCTGGACGTGTGCAGTGACGAGCAGGTCTCTACAGCTGTGGAGTTCATCAGGGCCAACCTGGAAAACCCAGAGAAAGGTGGGAATGCACGATGGCTGCCCGACGCTACTTACGTCAGAGCTGGGTGATAAGTATTTAAGTATACAGAGTCAGCCAAAAGAAAAATAAAAAGAAAAATGTACACACACTTCAGGAACACTTCTACGTATACATGTCTGGAAGCTAACGGCCACCACTTATAACTTGCCGTTTTATAAGACATGAGCAGGTTATGAAGTGCGTGCTGGATTATCATTGATGAAAGGTGCTGTAATGCTTAACTAATGTTCATTCTGGGTACATCTAACCTCGGACAGTCTCATGGGTACCTTCAGCAGCGGAGTTCAGGTTGAACTTAGGATTAGGATTCAAATAAATACAATTAGTACTCGGGATCAAATCCGATTAAGCATTAAAGCCTCAGTCAAACCTCACCCAGATCATTAGTGTAGTAAAACACTGATGTGTATTTAGGATGAACAGGCGTGAGGGCTGCAGTAACACCACGGCTATTCTCCATCTTCATGGAAGCACATTACCAAAGCGCAGCACAATTTATTATAATAGTTGACGGTTTGCTGACTCTACTTCATCACCCCATACCATCGTCGATTTGTTTTCTTAAAACTGCAAATGTTTTATTCTTTATGTATTTAATTTGCACCCGGCTTGGGGACGTTCAGAATGCATCCAGTTCCTGTACAAGACTGCACCCTTTTTATAACAAAGTGAGCTGAGGTCTGAGGTCAAGTCCCGCTGTGGTGTTCGGTTCCTCCTGCAGGTCTGTGGGCCGTGGTGAACAACGCCGGTGTCTCCATGTTCGGGGAGGTGGAGTTCACAACCATGGACACCTACAAGCAGGTGTCGGAGGTCAACCTGTGGGGAACCATCCGAGTGACCAAAGCCGTTCTTCCTCTCATCCGCAGAGCAAAAGGTGTGAAGCATGCTCAGTAATACACTCCGTTACAGACAACACTCGAGTTGAAAGCTCGTTCGCATGAACTGTTAATTCTACTCAGTGCATGGACGTGATCTGGAGACCAGTCCAGGGGAAACTCTAGAGCTTTCTGATTGACACATTTCATTTAGAGGTTTAGTAGATTTTCATACTGACCTCCAGGTGGTTTAATATTTCTCAGATTTTGTTTCCTGGATGCCATTCTGAAGGTCGAAAATCCAAGTCCAAGTACTGAGCTTAGCGTGACCCTGATTATTCAGTCCAAACTAGTCTATGTAGAAGAATACATTTATTTATTTTAGACCCCAGGACTGGTAAGTTCTCAAATCTGATTGTCCTAACAGTCAAGTAGAACCATTTATTGTAAGCTTATCCAATGAACCATTAAGGAACCCTTTTGTATTTATTCATGCAAATGTTTTGGTGCATATGTTTTGGTACTCGGTACACTCGTAAGGGGTAAAAAAAAAAAAAAAAAAAAGGTTTTCTGGGGTTCTTTAATGGATCCCAGCCTCCAAAGATGTTCTTCTTGGTCACCTTTCTGATGACACTGTTGTAGAAACAACCAGTTCTACTGTATGTACTCTATAACAAGGTATTCTATCACAAAAGGTTCCACTTGTTTTTGAAAGAACCCTCGATTATCCAATGACTCCTGGAAGAACCATCTTTTTAAAAGAGTGTATGTCTTGATACTTGGTATACTCTTAGAAAAAGGGTTCTTTAAGGGTTGACTCTATAATTAAGAGTTCTTGCCTTCTTAAAGAGTTCTACTTGGAAACTCTTCTACCTGCTAGAAAACACTGCTGTAGAAACAAACAGGAACCCTTAAAGTTCCTGGATAAGTGTGTTGTACAAGCCTCCGAATTATTTCTAATTACTTTCTTCTAAATACCGAGTACCTGCCAGATGTTTTGCTAATTTAGAAAAAACTGTCTTGGTACTCGGTACACTCTTAGAAAGAAAGAAAAAAAAAGAGGTTCTTCCTCCTGAAATATCTCTCCTTGGAAACATTTCTAGGAAAGAAGAAAAAAGCCTCATAAACAAGTCCTACCTTTCTGATAGAAAAAACAACGACGTACAGAAAAACCTTAACGGTTCAATGTAGACTGCTACAACAAAGGGCCCCAAGAAGAACACTTTCTTGAAAGCTAAGAACTTTCAAGAAGTTCTAATTATCCAATAAACATCTAAAGAACCTCTGAATCGCTGTTTTCTAAGGGCGTATTTCTTGGTACTTGGTATACTCTTAGGGGGGAAAAAAGGTTCTTGAGGCGTATTTTAAGGGTCCATGGTAGGTGTGTGTGTGTGTGTGTGTGTGTGTGGTAACTGGATAAGTGTGTGGTACAAACTCCAAATTATTGGTCACTATTTTCTTCTTAGTACTGAGTACCTGTTAGGTGTTTAAGAAAAACTGTCTTGGTACACTCTTCTGTGTTCTAAAGATTTATAACCTTTGAATGTAGAACGTCACAACGGTGTTCCCATCTTTTTAATCATTAAGGATTTCCCCGGATGGAACAAATGAAGAACCCTTAAGGTAATATTTTATGAAGTCTGTGACGTTGTGTATTTTTGACATTTAACTTAAAGGCATATAGGAAACACCCGAATATCGCGTATAAGATGCTAAAATGAATTCATGACACTTACTTTTTGCTAGTTTGAAAACACTTTTTTGCCACTGACCAATTTGATTCTTTTTTAATATAAAAGTCCCCACTGCATGTTATTACTCCGTTACAGGACGTGTGGTGAACATAGCCAGCATGTACGGCCGGATGGGAAACGCGCTGCGCTCTTCATACTGCATCTCTAAATACGGCGTGGAGGCCTTCTCCGACTGCCTCAGGTACGAGATGAAGGCCTGGGGGGTCAAAGTGGCCACCGTCGAGCCGGGGAACTTCATCGTGGCCACAGGGATCCTGACACGTGACATTGTGGCCTCCACGGCCGAGAAGCTGTGGAAAGAGGCGCCCCCTGGTGTGCAGGAGGACTACGGGAAGCCCCACTTTGAGCACCACATGGCCCTGATGCGCTCCTACTGTAACAGCGGTCAGCGCGACGTCACATCTGTTTTGGAAGACATCACGGACGCCATCATGTCCAAACGTCCGTACACACGCTACAACCCCATGGAGCCGTACTGGTGGATCCGCATGCAGGCCATGAGCCATCTCCCAGGAGCCATTTCAGACCGCCTGTATTTCTGAAGCGTTCCCATTCCTCTGCACACCCTTAACACACTGCTGATTATTATATTCCACATGGAAATTAAACAATTCACAGTTATATAACAACCCGGTGATGTTTCGGATGCGTTCTGTACGCAAGCTCAGTTATTCCTGACATTCAAGTGACCTCTAATCAATCACTCCAGCGTTCTTCCCAAATGACGGCCAGTGGTAATCGTGTATATATACTATGGCTGTGGTGGATTTTGGATGGAAAAATGCTGGAGTATTCCTTTAGTATCATCTACACTGTTAGAAAGTGCAGTTTTTTGTACCAGCAGCGAAGTCACAGTTAAAGCACTCTGTTCTCATTTGTACTTCTAACTACAGATCAGTCACTAATCACTACAGCAATGTCAGTCATTCCACATACTTTAAAAGAACTGATCATTGTTCGATGTAATTATCGAGATATGATCAGTACTTTCTCTCTCTCTCTCTATCTATCCATCTATATAATATAAATAAAATGTATTTTCATAAAAGACTTAGCATATAAAGGGTTAAACCTATGATGTTTAACTAGCGTGGTTGTACAGGGTTGTGTTTTGTAGTTGGGGAGGAAGTGTGTCTGTATCTGTGTAAAGTGCCTGCGGTCAATCTGAAAGCACATGCCTCAGTTTGGTCTGTTTTCAGCAAGAAAGCAGACCACCACGGGATAAAAGAGGATGCCTGTGGTCGTGTCCAGATTTCAACACAAAAGAGTTACGCAGCAGTCTGAAATAAAATGAAGAGTACTGACGAACACGCTGGTCACTGGTCTGTATTATAAAATTATAAAACGTGCAAAAGGTCAAACCCGAACTAAAATATCCCACTAGATTTACAAACGTTTAAGTGATGCTGATTTTGTTTCGGTGTTTATGTTGATAAATGCAGATTATCCGTTTAGACACGCCCTCAAAACTCCATAAAAGGTAAAGCTCATAGTGAGCCGAAAACGTAAAAATGGCAACTAAACAGTGAAATAGCACCCCCTGTTGTCTTATCTTCTCTAAATCTTACAGCAATGCTAGTCAGTTAACATAGCCACACACTGACCCCTCGGTCTTCTGCAGGCAGAACTTATTCGCCTTTATGGACCTGTTTTGGATTGCTTTTTTTTTTTTAAGTCATTAATATGAAATGACTGAGATTCACGATGTTTTTTTTTAAAGATGTTTGTGTAATTGTAAGTGATTTAAACTTGAACGTACAATGTATCTGGAAAGTATTCCCAGCGCATCACTTTTCCCACATTTTGTTGTTACAGCCTTATTGCAGAATGGATCAAATTCATTTTTTTTCCTCAGAATTCTACACACAACACCCCAAAAAAAGTTTACTTGTGATTGTTGCAAATTTATTAAAAATAAAAAAACTGAGAAAGCACATGTACATAAGCATTCACAGCCTTTGCCATGAAGGTCAAAATTGAGCTCAGGTGCATCCTGTTTCCACTGATCATCCTTGAGATGTTTCTGCAGCTTAATTGGAGACCACCTGTGGTCAATTCAGTTGATTGGACATGATTTGGAAAGGCAGACACCTGTCTATATAAAGGTCCCACAGTTGACAGTGCATGTCAGAGCACAAACCAAGCATGAAGTCAAAGGAATTGT
>JAQQZR010000033.1:25720984-25736968 GCA_030068235.1 Notoglanidium macrostoma | reverse complement strand
GCTGGGATTGGCTCCAGCTTCCCCGTGACCCAGATGGATAAAGCGGTATAGATAATGGATGGATGGATGGATGGATAATAACTGACCACCGATTTGAATGCAATCAAAGTTCACATTAGTGAGTCTTTTTATATCCTTAAACTCACTCTTGCCGGATACACAGTTTTTTTTATTTTTTAAAGATTTTTGTATTATTGCTCCTTCTAACAATGTATGAATAAATCAGTTCATACTCAGTTTGATAAATGGTGCTGTGTTGTTTTCTTCCTACAGTTATCGCACCCAAGTTGTAGGAGTTTCTGGCTTGGCCACAGGAGGGAGCAGCTGGACAACACTGAGTCATGAGTGTTGAAAATAGAAATTGTTGTTATTTTTGAATATTTGAGCTTTACTAAAAATAAAAGTGCATTGAGAAAGAAAGTACATAGTGTTTTTGTTACTGTTTTAAAAATGGGATCCCTACAGCTGCTGCTTTCACATTAGGGTGTTTATTTTCCCACAACCGCCAGCGTCTAAATGAGTTATTCATCTTAAAAGTGCTGATAGACGTGACATGGGGAGCAACCACAGGTGAGAAAAAACACATTGCAGGACAGCAGTGGTAGGAAAAAATCTTGTTGAGTGAATATAAGAAGCTTAACAATACACCAATCAGCCATAAAATTAAATCCATCCGCCTAATATTGTGTAAGACCCCCTTGTGCCATCAAAACACCTCTGACCCCATCGAGGCATGGACTCCACAAAGCCTCTGAAGATGTGCTGCGGTATGTGACACTAAGAAACCAAGTAGCAGATCCTTTAATTCCTGAAAATGGCTTGGACTTGTGTGTCTAGCGCATCCCACAAATGCTTGATTGGATTGAAATCTGGGGAATTCGGAGGCCAAGTCAACACCTTGAACTTCTCATATTCCTCAAACCATTCCAGTCTTTTGCATATCCCACTGACATTACGGAATACCATTGAATACCTGGGAATATCCCACTGACATTAGGGAATACCACTGAATACCAGGGAATATCCCACTGATGTTAGGGAATACCGCTGAATACCAGGGAATATCCCACTGACATTAGGGAATACCATTGCCATGGAGGGGTGTACTTGGTCTGCACCAATGTATAGGTAGGTGGCATGTCGGAAAGTAATAATCCACATGAATGCCATGACCCATCTTCCTCCAACAACTTGCCTTTTTCCCCACAGTGCATCCTGGTGCCTATCTCTTTACCCCAGGTAAAGTGACACACACGCACCCAGCCAGCCACGTGATGTAAAAGAAAATGTGATTTATCAGACCAGGCCACCATCCACTGCTCCATGGTCCAGTCCTGATGCTCAAAATTGAAGGCATGTTTGGTGGTGGACAGGGGTTAGCATGGGCACTCTGACACAAGCAGCTACATACACATACACTCTCCATGCGCATTAATGAGCCTTGGGTGGCCATGATGCTGTCCCCAGTTTACCAGTTGTCCTTCTTTGGACCACTTTTGGTAGGTATTGCATAACCACTGCATATCGGGAACACCTCACAAGACCTGCCGTTTTGGAGATGCTCTGACTCGGTCGTCCAGCCATCACAATTTGGCCTCGTCACTCATATCCTTACGCTTGCCCATTTGCTGCCTAATATATCCCACCCCTTGACAGGTGCCATTGTAACGAGTTAATCAACGCTATTCCCTTCACCTGTCAGTGGTTTTAATGTTAGGGCTGATGTACAACGATGCATTTTATTCCGGAATGAACCCCAAATATTCTCTGTTTACCTGGACAGAAAACGAGCGCCGCATCAGTGCACGTTTCAAGCAGGTGAATCGAGTCGAGATGAGAGAACTGGCCAAAACATTACTGATGTGAGCTAGGGGAAGCAGGCGTTATAGATTTCGGCCCACAGTTTACTCAGATAATCTAATATCTAGTACAGTGTTATAAACAATAATCACAAAAGACTGCTGAAACTGCAGTATAAAGCTGGTTTAAAGCATCATGTGGTCATGGCTGCATCGTTTAAAGTCCCCTGTAGATGGCAGACTTCTACTATTCGTACACAGCTCACATAGTGACCATGATTGAAATTAAAAGGGAGGAAACGACACATTTAAACTCCTTCCGTAATGTAGATTTGATCTATTTTTCACTGATAAGAGATACTATTTAGGATTTTACATTTTACCGATTTGGTCTCTGTTGCATTTTGCTCAGTTTTGTTCATATCCATATCCAGAATCCAAACCCCAGTGTATAAACGAGCAGTTAAGGATTAGAAATCTTTTTTGATGGATTAAACCTGCAGCCTGATAAGTACTATGTGGTCCATTTGGATTAAATAAGCACCTGGTTCTTTAAATACGGTTCATCTGACACAAAAGAGTGTTCAAAATGACGGGAATGAATTCTGAATAAACATGACACGTCTGTGGGCTAAAGATAAACCTTACAATGTTTAAATGACCCAATTGGGATATTTACATTCCCTCATCAGGAAGAGGCTTTGCACTGAAATGTTGTAGAGATTGTACTGCACTGTGCACTTTTCTTCTCTGATTACTGCTTAGTCATTATCCGTAGTGCTGTATGTAGAGATATGCGTTTGAGAAACGTTTGGGCATCTTTTTCTAACATCAGCAATGAGCCAAGGAAGGTGATGCTAATCCTGAACCGTTTCCTGAAGCTGAAGCAGAGCCTGATTTCAGAGCCTAAACCGCTCTTACACCACAGCGACCAGCAAAACAACATATACGTTTTATCCGTTTCTAGTTACGTGAGTCAAGTGCCTGCTGCCCCATCTCGTTTTCTATATTTTAAAGTTAATAGTAAAAAAAACCCAAAACAAAACAAACTAAAAACCCAGATTGTCCATGAAGTTACCATGAAACCAGAAAGTGCAGACTCTTCTGTCCTGAAGATTTTCCTGTCTTTGTTATGAAGCAGTGAAACTGGAAACTCCTTCCATAAAATATGACTATGAAAAAAAACTTCATCACATCAACGATTATAAATTTGTTAAATGGCGATGTTAGCGTATGCAGTGTCACCGAGTCAGCGGTTTCTATTGAAGCTGCTACCCTTAGAGAAGATTAATCAACTGACCAATCAGAATTGAGAATTCAGCACAATGATACACTTGTAGTGACAGTTTGTTTAATGTACACGATTACTGAGTGTATCTCATCAGTTGCAGTGTGTAATAAAATGTATAAATGTTACACACACGTGCGCGCACACACCCATCTGTCGCTTCTGCTACAGAGAATGACGCACCAGGTGAATAATATCTGCTCGGTGGTGGTCCAATGGAGCTGACAATCTGTGTATAATGTCACGTGTAAATGTAAACCACCGAACACTGTGATTTATACGATAGTCCAACGTCTTAAATTAAGATCTGATTTTCCTTGAATTCGCACTACAGAACAAATCATGACGATTTGTTTAGTCACGTCAGCTTTTGTAAGCATTTCAATCATTAGGTTTGTATGTGTATATCTGACAGTATTATAATACAACACGATCGTGGTGCTAGCAAGCTACTGCTGGACTACAAGCAAAGAAAGTATACGGTCTTCTGCTACCAGTATAAATGAAAACTCAAAATCGAACATCAGGACACGTTTTAGAGGATTCTGGCAAGCTGGAGTGCTTCTGTGGGTCTCGTTTCTCAATTCTGATTGGTCGGAAGGTGTTGATTAATTTTCTATTAATAAGCAGCTCTGACAGTAGTTCTATGTTATTGTTACCATAGTAACAGCATAGACAGGGACTGGTATAGTGGACGCTTCACACAAACAGATTAAAAGTGATCAGTGACATGGTGAAGTTTTCCTCTACTCAAGTCCCCTTATACCTCTTTTCCACCAACAGGGAACGGGTTCCGTTCTGGTTCTGCAAAGAAAAAAAAAAAAAGAAAAAAAAAATTTTTGGCCAGTTTCGACCAAAAGACAGCTATTTTTTCCAGCGCGGCCCATGACGACAGTGGGCGTGTCATTCGTTTGGAGAGGAAGCAGAGCGCAGTAACGGGGAACGCAACGAAAAAGGATGAATCTGATATAAATATCCGCAATAAAAGAACAAAAACTTGCAGGTGATCAGTGTGATCCGCCGTCTCGCGTTACTGTTTACTCCCGGTTGTGCACTGTGCCGTTCATGCATCTTTGATTACAGTGGTCGTCATGGTTACTAATGCGTAAGTCCTATAAGTCCTGCACCATCAAATATATGATGATGTATATGTTTATTACTATGCAGACCATCTGAGTGAGGAAGAATCGGTTTGTTGTCCAGATTTGGGCCGAGGTTATCTTTTTGCGCTTCCTGTCCAAGTTGAAGTGACAACGCCGGAGACGGAGACTCTCCGGCATTCCAGGATAGCCGTGTAACTGATCCGTTTAACGTTTATGGAAATCTTAAATGGCAGTTGAAAGGTCAATGGATGAAAAATATCGAGGTGGCATCGTTAGGGTTTAGAGGTCACTGAAGGAAAGACGACCTACTGAGTTTCCCAGGTTTCCCATGATGCCTTGGATGCCATGATGAGACTGAGAGCAGGTCACGTACCATCCATACCCTTCTCTGTGAAACAAAGCCGCTCTGAACTCTGGCCAGGTTTCTGCAGGCAGGCAGGACAGATGAACATCTGACGGAGATCTGATCAGCCTCTCACGACCTTTGACCCAGTGCGGGACACCTGTGGGACACGGCCTTCTGCAGGAAAATGACCACACATTCAGAAGAGCATTAACTCTTTGTATTCCAGCAGCGGAGACAGGAAACAACAACGACGACGACGACAAAAAACAAATGAATCGGGCAAGGAATCACATGAGGACTGCGGGAGGAACGCTCAGTTGGTTCTGGTTTTCCTGTTGTTTCCACTGTTTATTTTGACTTCTGCAACGAAGGCTGGAATTTCAGTCGAACAACCAAACGAGCATTTCGTTTATTTTTCTTTCCGTCAGCGCATTTTCAGTCTGATTGTTCAGATCAGATGCGGTTCGTCCTGCATAAAAACCAGACCATAATAATCAGGATGCACTTCGACAACAGCGTTCTGCAACTCACTCTTTTTAAAATTCATGACGCAAAGAAAAGTAAACATTTGGTTTATGTACTTTATTACTTCCTTTGCACAGTCTAATAAACCTCTATTAGATATGAAGACGAGTTCATGTAGATAGTGAGCAGGTAAGTACAATTATTTTTCACAGCATCGTCTCTCAATCGAATCCTCGAACAGACCGGTTCTCGGCGTGAGTTCAGGGTCGGGGGTGGGGGATGGGTTTCTCTATACGCTACAGGTCTGAATTTACATCATGAAGCTCCATTTCCGTTGGAGTTTGTCTGGTCATCCGTGTTAAAATCTTGTGAGAACAGCAAGGTCAGGTTGGGAAACTGTGGTTTACCAGGATAATGTTAATTTAGGAAAAATATCACATTCTGTCCTAGTGATTTTTTTTAATCAATAAAAAACAAAAACAAAACGAAAACAGCCTCCTGTCCATGCAGCTGTATTTATATTTAGTATACAAGAGCCAAAATCTGATTCAGACCAACGCTGTGTGAAGTGTGATAAATGATCTGTCAGGAAGTAGATCTGGATCGACAGGCTTATCGCAATTCTCACATTTCGTTCCGTGTGTTGGCAGGCAAATCAAATAATACGGTACATCACGAAAACGAGACATGAACGAAGACTTTGTCCTTAATCACTCATGGATGCCTTCACCCTGCGAGGCTCTGTCTCTTGTACGCGTCTCTCATTTCAGACTTAACTTACACGTTAGTAGATTAGACAGCATTAAGAAGGGGGGGGTTTGGAGAGAGTCAACGCAACTACAGCGTTAAATATCCTTTCAAACAAGATTAAAGCGATTCATTAAAGACTACCCAAAAAAACAAACAAACAAACAAAGAAAAAAAAAAACATGAAAGAACGAACCGTCTAACGCTCCAGATTTATAAATTAAACTGTACATCGAAGCTGTCCTGAATACAAGCGCAGCAACTGAAGAAGAAAAGATAACCATGGTGAGTGTCAGAGCTGAAAATTAAGGTCACTTCATACCATGCAAATGAGTTTTCAGATACATAATCGCCCAAAACACTGCAGCGTACAACCGAAAAACAGGGAAGTCAGATGCAGAAAAGTCACATCGGAGACAGATACGCACATGCAAAGCAATACTCAAATAACAGAAGGCGTGGCTAGCTGGGAGACAGGACAGGCGCTCGGAGGAGCGCGAAGCTTTTTTGGTTAGGAGCAGCAGTAATGAAGGCACTTTTTTTTTTTTTTTTCTTTTCTGCATTCATTTTTGTTAAATAACAAAAACCAACACAGAAAAAAAAAAAAACACACGACCGCTTGCACACCATCTGCTTCTTTCCCGACCTTTAGGCCACGAGACTTTTTTTTTTGGATGAGATATCCCGGATCAAATTTCACTGAGAACCTCGGGTTCACCCTTGACTCAGATCTATGTGAGCGCTTTTTCCGTTCGCTCCATGAAAAATCCCCCATTTCTCACTCCTTCCCTGATCCAACTCCCCACAGCTGGCGAAGTAATCAGCGAGTGCTGATGTTCCCCAGGAAGAAGGCCTCCGAGCTCCGACACGATCGACCCCTGATCTCGTTACAAAAAAAGAATAAAAAACATCCTCTTATTCTCTGTGGTTTTAAGTATCAATCCCCATAACAATCTTAACCATCCTCGACCAGTTTACCAAACCGCTAACAACAACAGGAAGTACACGCACCACCGTTTATGGCCATGTGCCAGTCCATGCTTCTGATACGACCCTCAACATCCGATCACGGTGTGCTTCTCGACTTTTACATAACACCTCTGGCGCCACTAAACCTGCTCCGTTTAACATGCAGCCTTGTGTGTAAACAACAGACGTGATCCAGGGACTCGTGCACACACCTGGTGAAGCTCAGAAGCAATACCTAGAAGTTACAGCACATGAAAACACCTAGTACGCCAAGTGTGAGAATGAAAGCAGCCTCATTTATGACAGCAAGATGAAGCCTGAAACTCCCATGAGGCCCTTCAGGCCTGAGCGAAGATTTCCTGGCTCCATCTAACACCCCGCATTAACAATGCGACCATCATCGGATAGCGCTCGGAATGTCATCAGATCCGCCAGAAAACCTCTGCAAGTTTCATCGGCAAGAATGGTAGACGCTCGAGACACGACGTCATCTGATTCTTCTATAAAAATGTAACAAAAGGATGGCGACTGATGCAGGCATTTTGGAAGTATTCAAAAAAAAAAAAAGAAAAAAGAAAAAAAAAAAAAAAAAAAGTACAAACTGTACAGTAGTATCTGGCAACCAGACGCTTTCCACGTTGATAGCCAGCAGATCAAACGCACTACCAAGCTAGACGGCTAGTCCGCGTGTGAGAATCGCAACACGTGCGGGAATGCAGAAAACGTGACGTACCGAGCTCAGACCCAGGAGCGAGATCGGATGTTTTGTTCTCCCGAAACAAGTCGCGTGTTGATGCAAGGCGCAATTGTCTAGCTATCTGGCTCTGCGACGCTGGGCAGAGTGCGCAGCAAGAGCCGAGACCAACGTGTGCACCAAGACAAATGTACACGCATGTAAAGCCACGGAAAAAGTTGCACCGAACATAAAAGTGATTGCCGACACCCAATCTGTGTAAGATATCAAAGTTCAGGTCTCCTGCATCCCAGCAGGACACTCTTACTGCTCTAGCATGCTCGGGAAACATCGCTCACTCAAAAAGGGATCGACCTTTTAAATATAGCACAGTTTCCTGTCTCCGCCAGGACAGGAAGAACGCAGCCGCTACATCCTGTTAAGCTGCAAGCGCCTGTTTCTTCTGATATTCTTTGTAAACAACGAGCTGGATTTCGAGAAAAGCGCGGCTAGAACCTTGCTAGTTGGTACGCTTTGGTCACCCACTCTTATTCTGCAGAAATGTTGGATCCCTATAAATATAGCATGGTAAATCAGCTCGCTATGTAGCGTTATTCAAGCGATTTGAAAAGCAGGCGAGGTGTGGAACTGTGGAAATGTGCACTGCAGTTCGACAAACGGATGATGAGTAGTAATCCAACGACACAATTACTGATAGAAGCTGTCAAAAAAGGATATATATTAAGAAGAGGAAACCTAAGTCGTAATTCTAATACATGTTAACAGCAAAATACATCACCTAGGCCCTAAACAGAAATGTATTTTGATACACGTCCAACAATGAAGCTTTCTCTGAGCATGAACGCGGGAGTCCAAAACCGTCCGTCGCTCCCCCACCCCTTTGCCCTTCCTCTCCGATGATGGAATGCTCTATTTTCCAAGTCTCTCAGTCCTTCCACATGGCTCTAGATTTCCAATGCGGGTCGCGATCCGGATCAGGAAGCAGCCAGGGCCTTGACCAGATACAGTTTGTCGCCCTGCTCACTGGTGAAGATCGGCGCCCTTTTGTAGTGTTCCACCAGCTCCTCCATGGAGATGAACTTGCGTTGTCCGATGCAGTACGCGTTGTCCTTCAGCTGCACTTTGAAATGCTTGTTTTTGGTCTGAGCCTTCAGTGATATGGAGAAATCGTTGGGCTACACAGGAACAGAAAGATATCAAAGGTTTAGAGCCTAGAACAGTTTTTGGTGCACAGCTGAAAGAAGTTCACATAAATCAACCTAACATTAAACCAACCTATAATACAGGGGAGTAACACAATGCCACAATCTGCACATTTTAGTGGGCGTGGTCTAACCTTAGAACACCAAACAAACAAGAAAAAAACAAAAAAAAAACAAAAAAAAAAAAAAACAGGGCAGCTGGAAGAAAAGTTCTTTAGATTCCCACATTACAACAAATTTGCAGGACAGGATTCGAACGTCTGACCTCTTCTCAACCTCGGCTACATCGCTCGAGTTCAGAATCCGTCTCAACCAGACACCGTGGAAAGCGCTCTAATGTGACTAGGGGACTGTCTTTCAAAACAACGAAGTCTTTCCCCAATCAGCAAATTCTGAACAATCAGAAACAGCCTCCTAATAACATGTCATCGGATTTACTTCAGGTTTTAGGTTTGTTATTTCCCAGCAAGATAAGGGACACTCGAATCTACTCGAATCAGAATACTAACTGAGAGATAACCAGGATGCTACTACAATGCTAGGACATAAAAATGGGGTCCTTCGAGCAGCATTTCATTATAATGCTTGTATGATTTTCTGTCTTTTCAATAGAACCCTAGTCTCAACTCTGGTGCTCTTTCTTAAAAAAAAAAAAAGTTAATAAATACAACAAATAACAAATACAAACAGTGCATCTCCTAAACCCACTGATTTAACCAACATTTGACCAGGCTCTCACTTGCGTCCACTCACCGAGGACTCGCTGTCTCTGATGAGGAAGTCTCCCTCTGTGCCTCTCTGGTTGAGCGCCACCTCTGCCTGGTGCCGGGTCACTCTGCCATAGTACCACTCCTTACCCGCGAAGCGCCCGCTTCCAGAAGGCTCGATGTAGTCAAAGTCAGGCGTAGGGGGTCCAGCCATGCTCCCGGAGTTCTGCGACTCCTGCAGTATGGTGACGTAGTTCTTGGGCACAAGACCGACCTGCCCATCAGCTTTGCGGCACTTCCACCACTCCGGGTCATTTTCCGGCTTCTCCAGGACGTCCATCATTTCCCCTTTCTCAAAGTTCAGCTCCTCGTCGTTACTTGAGCTGAACGGGTACAGAGCCTGAACCGTATGGAGCACCCTATTGCCGTTTGCGCTGTGTACCACGGCGGCCAGCTTCTCCGACAATCCCATCATGTCGTTGCCTGCCGAGCCGTCCGCGTCTTCGGTCACGTAGTTGGAGGGGAACCAGCCGGAGCGCCCGTTGTAGCTGCCTCTCCACCAGCCGTCACTGCACTTCTCCATAACGATGACCCTGGTGCCCTTCACCAGAGACAGCTCGTCCTCCCGCTCGGCAGTGTAGTTAAACTTCACCAGCGCCGGCAGGTTCAGGTCGTACAGCCGCTCACCATTGTCCGGATAAAAGTCCGCCTCCGCGTTTGATGCCGTATCCCTCATGCCTGTTTTCCGCTTCACCTTCCCGATCCCTGCAAATATATAAACACAAGGATCACTCGAAACCCAAACTTCAGATCTGATGGCTGATAAAAAGTAAATAAATACTTGCAAGTGCTGGGGATTTTCTGGTGTAATGTAAATAAATCAAAGCCTAAACAAATCCTGGGACTAAGCTCAATACACTGGAACTTTCTAATCAGTTCAGTATGTACCCTTTCCAGGACGATAAACCAGAGCCAGTTCTGGGGCAGCCACGAGACTACCTGATGGGGGCTTTTAGGTAAAGGTATAAAGTTGTGCCTGCACATGAGTCATTATTTTATGCAGTAAAAAACATTTACATGTTCAAAGGAACTGTACCCAGATTGCAGATACCTTCAGTAATTACAGCACGCTGTTATGCTTTAAAGTCAGAAACATCAAAAGTATTCAATGGTGTGTGCTCATGCTAGTGTTTAGAGCAGAACTGCTTCATCTACAAGTATCATGTTGCAGAGTGCACAGTTCGAAGTGGGAGGGTGTAATTAGTGGCGGTGTCTTTGTACGAGCATGTCAATGCACATCCCAATAAATACAGAGCACACGTAACATCTAGTCAAACAGTTGTTGGGATAGTCCCCTGGAGTCACTTGAGGCGCAACCAAACAATGACTAACCGCTGGTGAAAGCTGGTTCAAGTCATCATGAAGTCATTGCAAGGAGCAGCTGGGATTAAATCCAGTCATAGCTCTCAGACTACTTGGATATCATCTTACCTGAGCCTGCACGGTATTGCGTGTTCACATAGCATGCACCAGGAAGCAACGGAATCAAATCAAATAGTCTACGATCAGCACATCTTCAAAGCCAAAACATCCCCCAATGCTGAAGAATATCTGCGCCTATCTCCAGACAGACATTCGGGAAATGCCCGTCCTTGCACACAAATCTTTATTTTTACTGGGCTTTGTTACAGGCTCTGGCAAGCAGAACGTGAGAGAAACGAGAACTTGTCCAAGCAGATGTTTCGTGGCACTAAGGAGTGTTTTCTTTCCGCACTAGCTGCATACAGAGGCAAATTGCTTACGCTTGCTCCAGAGCCGAACGTCTCCTCCAGTCCGGGGATGAGTCAACGTTGGAAAGATACCAGCCATGTTTTATTTTAAACTTGTCAACCAATTCATCTCCACTGTTCCATAGGAGCCAGGGTTCTGTTTGAAATCTTGGCAAAGAACAAAGTTCGGTCACCCATGCGCAAATGTATTATTTGGTTATTGGAGGACAGACAAGGAAATAGGTTAGCTTCCTGGTCTCTTGTGACTTTTACACGCTTAGCGGTTCACAGATACAGATCCCGCACAGAACCGTGGCTGTTGTCCTGCATTGCTTGATCTGACTAGTAAGCTAGAAAGCCAGCGATCCATAAAGATGCCAGCAAAATTCTGTTAATTGTTCTCCCAATCTGCTCCCAGGTTCAGTGCCAAAGGTGTGGTCTAATTATGTTTTTGAGGTTGTTGCACAATTCTCCTGGGAATTGATTCCTCACAAAGCATGTCACTGGAATGATCGCCACACCCGCCGTCATTCTTTTGTCTGGAGCGAGGGAAAGATCGAGGGGGAGATTTTAGGGAGTGGTACAAGAACGTACGAAGGAAGGAGTGAATGGGTGGGTTCTTCAGCAATGCTGAGGACTCTGACCTGTCACACCAAGTTAGGTCAGGCCGAGTGGGCCGGGTTTGAGGATTACTGGGAAAAGAGCGGCGCTCTGGGCTTCCACAACTCACTGACGGGTTTGGCATGAGTCTGCAAATGGTGTTACCAAGAAGGAATGTCCACTTGGCAGAGAGATGCTCCCCAGCCCAAGTCAAGAACACGAGAGCTGGGATAGAAATTAAACACGTTCTCCTCTTTTTTCTCCGAAGAGCTACGTTTTGAGTTTTATGTTTTGAGTTTGAAGTGCCACACCAAGGAGCTAGAGTAATGCAAAGCGTAGCGAATATGACTCTGAAAACTCTCTCTATCCGGTGGATCAGGGTACAGCAGCAGCAGCGGGAAACTTCATTTGGCATCTCGTAGACCTTTTTCATACTTCCATTTACGGATCCTTTCGATGCTTCCGATCAGAGAGTGAAAAATGGCAGCTCGCAATCTTTTCAGCGTCCATGAATGCACGAATAATTCGAGTATACCTTCGAGCTTTCTCTCATTTCCCACTGACGCGCTTGTCAGAAAGAAATGGCTTTGTACTAGCGGTGAAAATGTGCATTTTAAGATTGTAAGAGTGCAACACACATCTACAGCCAGGATTACAAAGAACCTGACTGCTCTAAAACCACTGGCCTTAAACGCCAAAAACATGGGGCTATACCTTCTCAATACGAGTGATCAGATTAAAGATCGGCTTTCCGGAAGGTTTCTGATAAACCTAGGAAAGAGAGCAGTGTGTATCCACAAATACATACCTGTTGCTCTTCCAGGTAATTGAGCTATGTGCTACGATATGTACCCGGTATGTGTTTTTCCCCATACTGCTGCCACAAAGTTGGAAATAATAAATTGTATTGGCTGTCTCCGTATGCTGTAGCATTACAATTTGCTTTCACTGGAACTAGGAAGACCCTAACCTTGTTCCTGGGCCCACATCCCATACACACCGCTGGCATTACTGAAATTGTCAAAAACATCTCTTTTTGAGAATTTTCTCTCATCTCCTGCTGATGTCCTTGTGGAAAAACACAGTTGTGTTTTGAGATCACTGCAATGTGAGCTGTACTTGCTGCTATTGTTTACGTCCACGCCGCAAGGTTCCACTCCTACTGCACTTGTTATGCTTCCTCAACTGTGTAAACGGTCTGTTAGGAACATAAACCCCGTCACGGAGATGGCGCGTGGATAATTCCGGAGGTTCCTGCTCCGATGCTTATCACACATTGCAATCAATAAAATCAATCCTGGGCTTCCTGACTGTATCTGACAAACTGCTTTGCATTACAAATCCACATAAACCAGTGCATTTGCCTTGGACGTGGAGCCGCTTTAAATGAATATTACACACGGAGCGGGAAGACGAGCTGAATCGTGTCGGCTCTACTGATTAGGAAAATTTATGAATTTTGAGCCGGTCATTTACCTGACTAACAACAAGAACTTGTTTTAATGCAAAACGGCACAGGCCTCAATGTCCTGATAAAAGCTTAATTGAGGTGAACTTCAATGAAAATCTGACATGAAATGAAGCTCAAGAGGTGCTCATCTTTCTTGGGGGGGGGGGGGTATATATACATAACTACAATTATATTATTAAACAGTGCTAATATCAGCTGTGTGCTTTTTCAGGTAATAATAATAATAATAAGTTACATACTGATCAGGAAGAACTTCAGATAACGGCAGCAACAAGAGTCGACTCGTGCAAAACGTAAAACGTTACAACAGTCGGACGTTTGCAGTGCCGTGAAATTTCATGCGTCACGTCGATGACGCACAAGCATTTAGAACGGAAGGCATCAAGAAAGACGAACGCGGCCCGTTTGAATCTTAAAAGTGTAACGTTCGCGTGTCATTATTCGGAATTCCTGATTTGTACTTGGTTGTTGTTTAAATTGCACTGAAATAATCGTTGCATTCGTCGGCTAGCAAAACAAAATCGCAGACAGGTTGTATGATTTTTTATTTTTATTTATTTTTTTAATAATTGTTCCCTGCAGCTGTAGTCAGCTCGGTGCATGTGAACTTTCTCGTATCACAAAAGGAGGTCGAGTACAGCGCAACGTGCAGCCTTTCGCTGTTCAGTCGGGTTTTGAAGACCCCAAAGCTTAAATCATCAGTTCTCTGTGGTGAGCTGCAGGACAAAGGTAGCGGTTTGGTTTCTCGCATCAGTTATGACTATACGCTAAGCTATCAGCCCACAGTGGTACTGTATGAGTAAACCTGACACGCTCTCCTATTGTGAAAGTCATGATGGCCTCGCTGCTTTGCTTTTCATCTTTTCATCACCATCCTTGTGCACAGACATATGAAGACTGAGTGTAACGCCATCTGACACGTCCACCTTCAGCATGCATATTAAACAGTAGCTTGTGGTGATTATAGTTTGTTGCTTTTGGGCGTGTAGTGATGGCACAATAATCCATCGGAAACCATGGACACACACTCATTCTCACCTGGGAACAATTTAGCCCAGCCAACCCACATGCCTAAGGGGACATCCAGCTAAACACAAATTAAATAATGCACTAATCATTGTGAAAATTCTTTCTACACGCTTTTGCATGCTAGGTTTTGAATTAGCGTCATTTGCAGACGAGCAATGCAGGCTAACTGTACTAGCTACGCATAATAACCAGATACTTTATGAGCTTTTCCTTCCATTTTGGCGCGTCGAACGGTAAACGGGAACTGACCGCAGTTGTGAGAGGGGAACTGAAGAAACGTTCAGACTGCGTTTTTTGGATGTTTTGCGATCGGTCCGAGCCAGCCGTTGGTCACCTGGTACCTAATCAAAAGGCTCTGCGTCACTCAGGTGTGTAGAACATGGTCACTTGCTAGCGGGAAACCGAGGGAGCTGACTTTAACGCATCACTAACATTAAAGGCAACGTCGTTGTGTCTAAAGTTTATCTTAAAGGTATATTATATGAACTTTCACTACAACAGCAGTGATCGTGGGCCTGGGCAAGACTCAGCACAGTTCCTTCTAATCACAAAGACAGACAGAGAGAGAGAGAAAAAATAAATCCATTGTAGGAGCTTCGGGCTACGTCAGCGGTTCTTTCCGTTGCATTTCCTCGGGCGAGGATGCACAGGAAGGAAGCCATGTTACTGTACAAGGCTGTAAATCAGAGATGTCCCTCATGTACGCTCCGTTCTCTCTTCCCCTTTGACTTCACTTTTCATTTTTAATCGCAGTCTCGCCTTTAAAACACCGGTGCTCAGCGCCCAGAGGTGCGCTGTGTAGATCTTGGCACTCGCTTTGGCTCTGTTCTTTCCCTCCAGCATTCTTGCTGTGGATTTCCCCTCCATTTCAGTCTTTCCTCCTAGCATAGCAGTGCATGCTGCAGTGTAGCTCAGATTAGCCACTTCCTCTGGGCTGAACATCCTATTGTTCTCTGATATGGCTCCATAGTGCGCACGGCTCAGACGCCACACACCCGATGTGCATCTGCGACTGAATAAACAAACACTGCGAGACAAATAAAAGTAGAGAGAGAAAAAAAACAATGCTATCCGCAGGTGGACGGACGCTGCCTAGTCCTTGCAGGTGGAGAGCCTTTGAAAAGAAGAAAAGAAAAAAAAAGAGAGAAAAAAAAAAAATAGACACCTAATGGAGTATCCACAGTAAGATTGATGGGTTTGTATTAAGAGTAGCTCTACAAAAATCCCCCCCCCCCCTGCATTTGAAGAGAAAGCACAAATAGAAAACCTATTTTTTTGTTTGCTCTTGCTGATAGCCGCGCACAAACTGTCTTTCAACTGCAGGGCTTCTTAGCTGCATTGTTATCAAATCTGATAGACCTGTAAAAGTACGTGGTTTCAAGTCGCTACAGGGTCTGACGAGGTCTTCGCTTTGTGTTTCTCCCTAAATGAAGTGAAGACAGTCTTCAAACAGTGAAGAAGTGAGAGGTTTATCTCTCCGCATGTCCGACAGCTCCGCTCCGTGCGCCCGGCTCCGCTTATCAAAGCTAGGAATGTGAGGCGCGGGGGTGTGAGACGACGACCGCCATCGCGCCACTCCGTGGTCCAGGTACTTTGAACTATTCGGCTGTTATAAATGGCCGATCCGGAACATCTGCGCCATGTTTTTACGGGGCTGTAATAAATGGAGACGTGATGTCTCACCTCAAGCACGTCTTCACAGTTCGCAATACGTGTGGGAATAATCCATCCATCCATCCATTATCTATAGCGCTTTATCCGTCTGGGTGGCGGGGAAGCTGGAGCCAATCCCAGC